>PVJI01007055.1:0-81191 GCA_004026765.1 Micronycteris hirsuta
CCAAAAGAATTCATATAACACAGATCACACTGCAACTTTTCTGCTTGCCCCATCATTTTAGGGGCAAATAATGTAATTCATGGCAGGTGAATATTTGGTAATCAGTCACCTGATGTCTCATAGGACTTTCTAAAAGAGTAAATATACAAAACGTGTCTTGTGTTGATTGAATAAATGAATGAATGAACTGATAAGGCAGAGCTAAGATCATGAAAGCATTTACAACTAAAAGCACATGTTTCCCAAAGGAAATTTTCATCTGCGTTGGCAGCAGCAACAGACCCATTCGCTGAGTGCCAGGTATGGTGCTTAGCTTTTTGCACTTACTAATGAGTATTCCCAAGACGACCCCTTGAGGTAGATTCTATTGTTATATTTATTTTACAGAGGAGAAAACTAAAGCTCAGTAACATGTCAAGGTCACACAACTCAGAAATAGCCAAACTAGAATCAGAACCAAACCCACTGAATTCCAGAGCCAAGCTCTTCACCTCTATAGAGTTTCTATCCCTACTACTCCTTCCAGTTTCACAGCTAGATTTCTGGAATGCACAAAGCCAACAGTAGAGGAGAATTTGAACTGTTTGAGGGGATGAGATGGAGATTATAAAAAAAATCTGTAGGAAACTAAATTGCAAATTTAGGTAAATGTATAAGATAATAACATTGTATGGAATGGAAGCAAACTGTAATTTTTGTGCACATTTTCTATGCAACATGTTACCTTTTTGGTTTCAATCTACTTCTGAATTATATTTTTTCAAGCTTCCTCAGTAATGGTTGCCATTTGTAATACTAGACACAATTTTTAATAAATTCACAGACTCCACAGGGTGTCCACAATTTAACAGTATTAAGTGAGAAGGAGAAGTGCCTAGTTATCATGACCTAACTGTCCCTACAGTCACATGGTAATATTACTTAGCAGCCTGAAATATCCCTACCCTTTGTGCAGTAGGGACATTTATTGTAACATAAATTAACTTTATCTCAGCAGTAAAAGAAACTTTAATCATTTATCTTGGTGCTATCCTATGGGTCCATGTTAAAGAAGCTCAAGTCTAATACTCTCTTCCAAAGTTTACTTCCTTGAGGTACTTGCTTTATCTACCTACAAACAATGATGCCAGAAATGTTTCTGGTGAAAAGAAACTCTGATCCACAGTTCTACTAAATTAACCTGGAGTATTACCTAACCAAGTGAGCTTCTGTCTCCTTAGCTGTCAGACAAAATAAAGCATAAGTATTTAAAGGAAGGGGGTATAATAATAATAATAGCTATTCAACTTTCTTTAATCTGTTCTGAGGCAATTGCATCAAATGCTACAGGGAGACAGTACCAAAATGTGAGCTGTTGTGTTAAGGAGATACGCTATTCAGGTAAAGAAAGACTTCCATTAACTCACTATTTTCCAAAAATTCTAGCGGATTCGGTAACAAGCTCTCTTATTTTTTTTTTTAGAATCGTTGCTCCTCATTTCCTGTAGCCAAGAAACACCAAATAGTGACTGTGCTCACTACCAGGTGACTTGATATAAGTGCTTGAAATATGCCTGCAGTTTGCCATGATGCTAAAATGCATTTTCTTCCTTATATGACTCTTAAATTTTTAAGTGTTTCTTTATTGTAGGTATCAATGTAAAATACAATATTTTTTTATTACAATTGAACATGTCTAGAAAGAATAAGTAAGGTACGGGGGGGAAAGCCTATTTAAAACTGGTAACTTTTAAAAATAATTATGTATTTTTCCATGAAAGGGTTTTTTTCTCTATGTACCATTGCCAATTTTCTGGTCTCATACCTTACCAAGTTTATCTGAATCATTATCAAGATAATGCGATTGTTATTCTCATCATTGTTAACCAATAACTAACTATCAACCAGGTTATTTACCCCACATGATTTTATTTATCAGTCTCATTTTAGAGATAAGGAATTTTATGCCAAACCAGCATTTAAAATCAGATCTGTCTGTCTCTCAAATCTTAGGTCATTTCTTTCTGCTACATTATGTTCTAGGAATAGTACTGTGTATGATAGCTTGTGAGGACATTTTGTTATAAGTTCATTAGTATTTGGTAAATTATATAATTTTAAGTTGGCTACATTGTTGAGGATGAATATTTTTATTCTCAAAGGTTCACTTTGATGACATTATATTTTCAAAATTATAATACAAATGGGGAAAAGATGGCTATTTTACAAAAGTCAGATTTATAAAACTTTAAGTGAAATATATGTGTCACTGAATTTTATTTTTCTAAAATATATCAAGATGCAAAATGAAGACATTGTCTTTAAATGATGTGTCTGCCTACTGAGAATTTCATAAGTATCTGAAATAATGAAATGTTGCCCCTGCCTGAAAGTTTCTCTATAGTTAGATCAAAATGATACAGAAAAAAAATAGATTTCTTTCAAGAACAATATATCTTTCATCAAAAGAACAAAGGAACAGATCTCTAAATGCTGTGTTTTCTGCTTCCCTGAGATGTCTAAGACTGTCAGAGGATGACAGGTTCTGATGTTCTGTTTTTGAATTTTAACCTCCTGACATACTCTTGCACTATATCATACTGCAGACATTCGGGAAATACGGGCATGAGAAATGATGTTTATTGATTGCATTCTACATGAAACAGAGTTAAGCCCTCTATATATAAGGCATGGGGCAAAAGTAGGTTTACAGTTGTTTTACGGAAAATAATACAATAACTAATAAATAATAGCCCTGGCTGGTGCGGCTCAGTGGATCGAGCATGGGCTGGGAACCAAAGGGTCGTGGTTCGATTCCCAGTCGGGGACATGCCTGGGTTGCAGGCTGGGACCCCCACAGGGGCCACATGAGAGGCAACCACACATTGATATTTCTCTCCCTCTCTTTCTCCCTCCCTTCCCTCTCTCTAAAAATAAATAAATAAATCTTTTTAAAAATAAATAAATAAATAATAACACAACCATGAACTCTGTTCTGCATACTCACAACTGTAAACCTACTTTTGCCCCACCCTGTATGATCCTCACAAGATTGGTTTTAAGTTCCTGAAAACAACATTGAAGCACATCTCTCCACTACAACTGGAAAAGAATAAAAATAAGATTGCTCATTTTCTTACCATATCAACACCAAATACCACTTTAAAGAAAATATCTTTGTTCTATGCCAGCAAGTTTTGATTATGACTAGAATAAAAGCCCCACATGTCTAAAATGTGGAAGAAAAGTCATCCATATGAGAAGAAATCATGGCAGGAGCTAATTTGGCAGAGATCCTTCGGACATGGACTAGGAGAGAGGGATCCTTACAAAGTGAGCACCGCGATCCTAGTCCCATTGGCAAGGCCCTCCCTCCAAGGATGATGAGTAACAAAATACTAGCCAACGGAATTCAAGCACTTCAGCCTCAAAGGCATAACTCAGGATGTCTTATCCTGTTGTCATTCAGCAAGTAATTCATCTAATCGCCCTTGTCTGGAATCAATGTTCCACGAATAACCTTCAGTTATGATTTATCTTTCCAGGTTTGTCTGCTGGAGGGTAGAAATGTTGACTATTCTCATCTACATGGCAGAATTTTATTTTTTTATTATTAACCAGTATATGGACGTTCTGATTGTGTACTGGTCTCCCAAGACTGTCTGCCTGTAGGGTAAGAATGAACTGGTCAGTTTGACACGTCTTCCAGTCACAGGAGAGTTAGATCTCTCATGGGAAATGCACAAGCCCACATTGTGATTTTATGCATCAGTTTCATATATCGGCTCACATGAGTGCATCCCTGGAAGGAATGTGGTAGCTGAGAATTGCATTTTGAGACTGAACCCTGTAAGCTAAACCTTGTACGTTTGCATAGTCACTGTTTTCTCTGACTGCTATAACAAATTGTCACAAACTTGGTGGCTTAAAACAACATTTATTCCCTAATAGCTCTGGAGTCCAGAAATCTACAGTTGGTTTCACTGGGCACGACTCAAGTCATTCTCCACCCAGAGTCTTTAGGGAAGAATGTTTCCTTGTTTTTTCCAGCTTCTAGAGCTGCATTCCTTGCATGTATTGACTCTCGCTCCATCCCTCCATCTTCAAAGCCCACAGTGCGGCATCCTGATTCAGGGGTCACAGTACCTATTCTTCCATGCCAAATTTCCCTCTGCCTCCCTCTTATAAGGATATATGTGATGGCATGTAGGTCCCACTCAGATAATCCAATATAATTTCATCTCAAAGTCTTTCATTCATTCACATGTCAGATTTTTTTGTCATATAAGGTAATATGCACAGGTTCTAGATATTAGAAGCTGGACAATGGCAGAGCAGGGGAGGGGAGGCGTTACTCAGCCTACCCCACCACCCTCTGAAGACTTTGCAAGAAGTGAGGGCATATATCTTTCTGTAATTTGGGGTGAGTACTTTAACATTTTCTTTGAAATTCTACAAACATTGTGAATCAATCAGGATTCCATCAGAAAATAGGATTCACCCCAAATGGTTCAAGTGAATTTCTGGAGGACAGAATTAAAGTCACAAACAATGTGTGTGAGGCATTCAGCAGCTAGCAAGCTGGGGAGCCCTTCCCTTACTTACCCAAATTGATGGGCACAAAGAGAAAACAACATTCCTGGAGCCCAGTGGCAATGGGAATCATGAGGAGGTCCACTTGGTCCTGACCAGACAAAGCTGCTGCCAGAGATCTGGTGCCAAAGTGGAAGGTGGTGAGGAAGAAACCAGACTTTCCTGTCTCCCTGCAGGGACCCCCACCGGCCCATTCCAACCTGAAGTCAGAGCTGGCAGGGGAGCCTAGGAGAAGCAAACACAGAGGTTAGTGTCTCCAGCACAGAACACGGCAGAAAAAGGTGGGAAGTGAATGCAGATTTGGAAGATGAGGAGAGAGAATAGCTGGTGCATATACTATTCCAATTTACCTGCAAATAAGTGAGTTTCAGAAAAATGGGGAATTCAACCAAAGTAACATAATACGTAGTTACACTTAAAACTTGAATCCATGTCTGTCTGAGATTTGAAAATCCCTTTTTATTTCTCTCACAGCATGCTGCTTGATAGTATTTGGAGCTTAAATTTGCCACATTTTATAAATCTGCCTCTGAATTGCTTAACAACAGTCAAGCAGTAAAGAATCATTTCTGATTTTCATAACCATTCAAAATACAAAATTGTTATCTTTCATTTCTAATCTCGAATTGGTTTATCTCCCTCGTGTTGAGTGCCTCCACCAGCATTACCTCTCTAGCTTGAAGAAGAAAAAAAAAATGTCATTGATTTATTCAATTATTCATCCTTATAGCAAACTCTAAATCAAGAATAATTAAATTCTGTATCCCCCACCCCTAAATCTAATATTCAAATAGCTTGTTTCTTCTGCAAGGGGTCTCAGTTCCTAAGGATGTTTTACATGCTCACCAGTGTCCAATTAGAAATATTGATTCATATGCAAAGTCTACAAAGAGACCCATTATACTCTTTATCCCTGGCTGATTTCCAGATTTTGTATTATTCTAACAAGCAACGTCTCTCCGGTTCCTTCTAGGCACAGTTAATGTACTACTCAGCATGACCTCCTTCCGAGCACTGCCATCTTCTCATCTCAACGGAATCCACTGCTTATCCACTCACTCACTCACTCACTCACTCACTCACTGTCCTCTCTCCTTTTACGGACATTCTCAGCGCATCACGGCCATCTCACATATCCCTGCTCATCTCCACTCTAAGAAGTCTGCACTAAATGGCACTGTATCTGCTGCTTTGGAAATTAGAGTCTGGCTCCAAATCCCATGCGCCGTTAACAAAACACCTTTCTCCTTGCCCCTCTGACACCGCCTTGCAGCCAGAAACTCTCCCAGAAGGAAAGAGGAGAGGAGCAATCAATAGCGTCTCTAAACAGAAAATGCTATAGGCAAGAAGGTAGCGCTGGACCACCGCGGTGAACCCCAGGCCTCTGATGAAGACACCGCGCATGCGGGAGCCTGATTGATCTGCCTGTCCGCGCTGGCTGCGTGCAGACCGGCCACCTCCCTCCCGCTCCCTGCTGCTTCATTCCCCTGACACAACGCAGAGCAAAGAGAGGTGCTCAGGTCTGCGGAGAGCTTAAAAGGAATTACTGACAGCTGAGTGTTCTCCTTGAATTGATTCTGTGATCATTTAAGAGAGATTTCATAGAAATGCTGACTGGAAATGAAAAATCCATATTAGATCACGTCCACCGAGCACCTAGTAGCCTCCCCCATCAAAGAGAGCTAGGTCCCAATGGTCTGGTTGTGCGACTTGACCCAGGCCAGCTTCGAACCATCCTGGTGCTTGCTGACAGCAGGGATCTACAGGTCACAGATATATGAGACCCACAGCACTTTTTACCTACAGCCAGACCCTGGAACATGAGCGGGGAGGGCAGTGCTCGTGACTTTACTCAGGATCTTCCCAACATGTAACACATTCATGTTTATTCCATGTTCTGAGTCTCCAGGTATATATTAAATGCATACAGAGATATATAATAGCTAATACATACTTAATGTGTCCATGCCTAAATGCCAAAATAAGATTTACAAAATTGTAGCAAGTTGTAAAAGCTTATAATGTGTAAATAGGCTATATATTTTTATTTTATTTATATACTAAACATTGGTATATGTAGAGTACGCACGTACACTATACATTTATGCCATATTCATATACTATATATTGTACCAATTTGTAATATAACAGTGCAATATTATACAATACCACATGTCAGAAACTCAATCAGCCACTATAAGAAGGAAAGGTAATAACTGGCATTTATATCTTACTTAATATGTCCAAGCATTTTACATATCATTAAAATTCCCTAAAACTCTGCAGTGTGAATATCATTAGGCCCATCTTGCAGAAATAATGAAAACTTAGAGAAGTCAAATAACTTGTCCTAGTTTGAGCCACTAGTGACTAGCAGAGCAGGGAATAGAACCATGTGATTTATTCATTGACAAGGATGCAAAGAAAGATAGCTTGGCCCCAGCCACCCAGTACCTTTTAATTATATTGTGGAAATAAGACATCCACAGGTAAAAGGTCAAGCAATAATACAAAACCACATAGGAAGCGTTCTGGGTGATAAAAATGACTACTTCCAGAAAGGCCAGTAGAAACAGTAAGTATTTGGAGGTCAGCAGAGATAGTGCCCTTTCTTTCGATTGCTCACAGCCATGCTGTCTGAAATCCAGTCCTCCGTTTCCTCTCCTTCCTAGGCGATTATGCCCACCACAAACCTCTGGGCGTTTATTCTTCCCCATCATCTTGTCATTTACTCAGGTGCATTATATACTTGGCCTCTGACAGTTCCTAAGAACTCAATACTTCTAACCTGCCACAGACCATATTTTCTTCCATTTCACTGAACTCTTTCCAACAGCCTTATATCTTTCTGGTATTGTGGCTCTTTGCCAACCAAAAGAAGCAACCAGTTCAAATGACACCAGGGGTCATCTAAAATAAACCCTCAAGTTCTACGTCTTCCTTCTGTACATCATGGGTAGGGTATTAAATCACAAATATTTCTCAGGGAAAGCAGAGCTTGGTGTACACATGCTACCTGTCCATCAGCAACAGAGGCAAGGCATAATGGGGGGTGGGAATAGTTTTGGTAAGAGAATGGAGTCCCTTAAACTTGACAATATTTTGTAGGGAATTTAGGAAGCCCTTCAGTTATGAAAATCAGGGGTATTTTTTAAAGTATGTCAGTTAGCTGCTTCCTTCTAGAAGAATGTCTAGCTTGTACACAGGTTGGTTCTGTAACACAAGTGGTAGGGTATGTTGAAAATATTTCCAGTCTTAATATATACATACATATATATATGAAAAAAGAAAGAACACGAAAAAATTCATATAAAAAATTGGTCTTAGTGAATTTCACTATTAAAAATTTTGTTTCTACTTGTCTTCTTTCAAAAAGTGATGGCATAATTTACTTAATGTACATGTACATGCAACAATGTAAGGATGTGTAGATATTATGACTGAGCATTAAATCTAGCTCTGAGTTTCCTAGGAGTCAATGCAAAAGGAAGAAAAAGTACAAAAATTTACACTTTCATTGTTCAATAATAAATCAGGTGATATCTTCATGAATGACTGTTTGCTCCTTCTACTTTATAAGGTACTTACTATGCAAAGGTTCTCTACAAATATTATTTAATTTTACATAATAATAGCCAGCACTAACTAATATAGTACTCATTCTGTGTCAGGCATTGTTTTAAGGGTTTTAGGCATATTAACCAATTTAATGCTTACAAAAACATTGACATAGGTACTATTATTATTCCTATTTTATAGATAAGTACAATAAATCAAAGCACAGTGGGTTCAGTGATTTGTCCAAGGCCACCTAACTAATAAGTGGTAACATTTCAAACAGGAGTCACTGTGATGAGAATTGCCAGACTCAGCTTCAAATCTAATAGTAACCCATTCCATAGCCTGCATCTGCTCTACTGCATTCCACAGAGGGCCCTGGAAGGAGGGCATTCCGTGGGTCTTTATGCGGAGGGTATTCAAGAACTTAGCGCATGCGCTGTACAGTTGTTCTTCTAGCGATTCGATCAGCACTGAAGGTGTTACACTAAAGCTTAACTCACTAAAGATGCTTCTACAGAAGTTAAATCAGAGGCTCAATAATGGTGCTTTCTGGTGATCTAATTTGGTTCCAAGTTTTACTTTGTCCTGAAGAAACCTTTGAAAAGAAAATTCCTTACCAGCCCTTGAGGAAACATTTTTTTCTTTTGGTGTCTTGGCAGAAGGTGGGTATCAACTGTGGAAAGAAGATTTGTGTGCTGTGGCTACCTGAGCGGATAGATACATTCTTCACATTCTAATATGAGAGTTGAGGATTTTGATGTGAAGTCCCAACAGGTTATCAAAATGTGCAGCTGAGGTACGGGGTGGTCTAGGTGATCAGACTAATTACACTAAGTAGGTACTTTGGGCACAGATATTACTACTCACCAAAAATCCATAAATGACCTCCATGTTTCCAAGTTGCTCACAGTTAGGGGAAGCCATATGATACATTCTGCTCAATGGGCCATGAGTGGAAAAGAGATGTATCATTTGCATATCATGAGGCCAGAGCACAGAAGAGCCCATGTGTGTTCTCTTCCTCTGTTCTGGAAGCTCATCTTCAGAGAACGAAACCACAACTTGGGAGAACTTCCCATTAGCCTGGGACTTAGAGTGGAAAACAGCCCCTACCAAACTGTCTTGGAAATGTAGAAAGAGACAGAAATTAGTGTCGTTAAACCATTGATACTTCAAGGTTAATTCGTTTCTACAGCAAAGCCTATTCTGTCCCAACTAATACAACACGTCAGTACTCCATAGCATCAAAAAAGCCCAAATTATCCTAGGATTTCCTAGAAATATATATTTTAAAATCTCATGTAAAGATATTTAATTTTCTATCCATGTTACTTCATTTCTATGTATGATGTTACATTCATAAAATGGAACATTGCCAATGAATGTATTTACCAAACTTTTAAACTCTAGCTTATATTTGCTGCACTTTGCTTTTCATCCTTTGGTTATTCTGTATGTTGAATACCTGCATCTATGATAAATTTTTCTTTCAAATCAAGTAGCTGGGCTTTCCTTCTTCCCCAGATCTAGTCATTTGTTGTTCTGCCATTTTAAAAGTGTCAAAAACCTCAGTTCCAATCTACAGCGTGCCATAACGTTAACTAACTCCACAGGCATGCTTTTGGAGTAGGTACAGTGAAAATACTAAAGAACAGCCTGTGTAATTATACCCTTGGGAACTGTCCCATATCTCAACCACCAGGTGGCAACTTCATCACATTATATGTCCCATTAGGTAAGCAATGGCCTAAATGGTGTGAAAAAACAATTTTTTTTCCTCTGCAAGTTTGTGCTTTAAAAAAAAGACCAAGAGACACCAGGAACAGAGCTCAGGACCATGGGTGAAGAGAGAGAGGGAAGCCCTCCTCTCTCTGGAAAGCAAGAAGTCACTAATCTCTTTGTGTCCATGGTTATGTTAAGTGGACTGCAGGTGGCTCTAAGCACTATACCCCAAAAGAATCACTTAGCAGTCAGTTGAGGTCACATTAAAAAAAGAGCAATTTCAGGGTATCCATAGACATTTTCTCCCACTCTGATATTAGAAGTCAGGTTATTTCTTGGGAAACCAAAGTCCCTAGGCTCTTATCATTTAACTAAAGACTTCCAGCATTTGGTTCAATATTTTCACTGTATTTCTACTCTTGATGAATATTCACTCAGTGGTAGTCAAATTTTAGCACACCAGAATCATCTGGAGAGCTGGGTCCCACCCCCAGAGCTTCAGATTTAGCACATGTGGAGAGCAGGCTGATCATTTACATCCCTAAGAAGACCCCAGGTTATGTGCTGCTAATGCCGCTTATTCAGGGAACTCTCTTTGAGATCCATTGTTCTACTGTGTGCCAAACTCTGGGATAAATCCTAAAGATACAACACTGAAGAAAAAGATTTGGTGCCTGACACACCCCTTTGCTAATTCCAAGAAATTAGATAATACTTCAACATGTTGAGCTTCACTTTTCTTGTCTGTAAATGAGAATAATATCATCTACCTCTTAGGTTTTCCGTAAAATAAAAAATAAAATAAAATAAAATGTAGTACATGTAAATATTTTGCCCAGCATTTAAAAATAGAAAGCATTTAACAGAAATAACTCACTAGATGGCATGATACTGTATATAAAGAACCCTACAGATGCCACCAAGAAAAAGTACTAGAACTCATAAATGAATACAGTAAAGTAGCAGGATACAAAATAAATATCCAGAAATCAGTTGCATTTTTGTATACCAATAATGAACTATCAAAAAAGGAAACTAAGAAAACAATCTCATCTACAATTACATTAAAAAAAAATACCTAGGAATAAATTTGACCAAGGGTGAAAAGACCTGTACTCAGAAAATTGTAAGACACTGAAGAAAGAAATTGAAGGAGATGCAAATAAATGGAAGGATATACCACATTCATGGATAGAAAGAATTAATATAATTAAAATGTCCATACTACGCAAGGCAATCTATAGATTCAATGCAATTCCTATCAAGATGCCAGTGACATATTTCACAGAACTAGAACAAATATTCCAAAAATTTATATGGAACTACAAAGAAACCAAATAGCTATAGCAATCCTGAAAAAGAAGAACATGATTGGAGGAATTATACTACCTGATATTAAAAAAAAATACAGCTCATAGACACAGATAACAGTATGGTGATTACAAGAGAGAAAGAGGGATGGGAGAGATAGAAGAGTGTGAAGAGGGGGATAAATTGTGACAGAAAGAGACTTGAATTTGGGTGGTGAACACACAAAACAATATACAGATGATGTATTATAGAATTGTACACTTGAAACCCATAAATTTTTTAACCAATATCACCCCAATAAATTCAATAAAAAATTTTAAATCTATTAAAAAATATATAAAGAACTCTAGAAAAGGAAAGAACTGATCATCCTTAAAGGAAAGACACACAGAAAACAGACAAGTGTCTTTGCCATCTTCATCAGGAAGGCCCTTTCCAATATATCTCTTCCTCTTTTTACCAAGGACAGATAAAGGAAAGAAGTTAATACCCATTAACATTAGAAGTTATATTATTCAAGATTCTTTCAGAAGCTTAGGCATGGAAAAAAACAGTCATCTAATTGGCTCATGGAAATGAGAAGTCCAGAGGGGTACAAGTGACTACTTAGAGCTCAACTAAATCCAGGTGTTTCTCTCTCTCTCTGTCATTTTTTCTCTTTTCCATCCCCTCATCATTTAGGCTTGCTTTTCTCTATGTTATCTTGATTTTTATACCAGGTCTCTCTATAAGATGAGAGTAATGGCCATGAATAAACCCTGTGTGGATCAGGTGCCCATATGTAGTGGGTTAAACGGTGGCTACAAGAAGATATATCCACCCACAACCTGTGAGTGTGATCTCTAGGTGAGATCATCTGGGATTAACTGGGTGGGTCCTGACTCCTTTGACACGTGTCCTTACAAGATAGAGAAAGGAAGAAGACACAGAGGAGAAGTCAAAGTGAAGACAAAAGCAGAAATTAGAGTGGTGTGTCTACAAGCCGAGGAACACCAAGGATTTCTGTCAACCGCCAGAAGCTACGGGAGAAGCATAACTGAGATTCTCCTTGCAGAATCTCCAGAAAAAACTAACCATGCTGACATATTGACTTTGATTGCTGACCTCCAGAACTGTGAGAGGATAAATTTCTGTTGTTTAAGAATTAATTTCTGTAACAGCATTAACTCTTGTTTCTGTTGACTTGTGATTTTTTTATGCCAGCCAAGGGAAACTAATAATATACAGTCCTTTAGACCAGTTGCTCAGGACTTCTGGTCAACCAGGTCTCAGTCTCTTGCCCAACCATTCCAGCAGAGGGCATAGCACAAGCTATTATTCACAGCTTCATCAGAACTGCACACGACGGGGTGGAACATTTTCCAAAGTGAGATATGATGTTGATGATGATGATGCCAATTCTTTCTCCGTAAACGCTTACTATTTTTTAGACACTGCTAAATGTATATGCATTACTGCATTTGAACTGCAGAATGACTTGGGGAATAGGTATTTTCTATCCCATTTTATAGAGGAGTAAGAATCAAAAGTTAAATATCTTGGCAAATAGTTAGTGGAACTAAAATGGACTCTTTTTTTTATTTTGAAACCCATGTTTTTAAAACTACAGTAAATGTCTCCTGCTATTCTCATCCCTCAGTTTAATCAACCAACAATTAAGCATATCTAGGATTTGAACCTAGGTGAACCTGAGGACAACTAGGTGGCCCCCGTTGGCTTCTACTCAGCACAAGTAAGTGAATTATGGCTCAAAGCCTGTTTTATGCAGGGCTTCCTACCAGAATAAACCCATGAATATATGATTTATTTTCTAGGGTAGACCAGGCAAGGACTCATATTCATGACACCTTTAGTTAACCAAAGTTAGAAATACCAGCGGACAAGTGTTTCTGACAGAACAACAAAATTTTGAAGTTAAGAGAAAAATGAAAAAAACATAAGAAGAGAAATCTCAGAGGCATTCTTGAAAAATTCCAAAAAGGGAATTGGGGCCAAGAGAAAGCAAGGTGATTGTTCAGCACAAAGTAAAATTATAACAATGATGAGGAAAGCTAACATTTATTGAATGCTTATGATTTTCCAGGCATTGTTATAAGTGATTTACACTAATTTTCACAACCATCAGAGAAGGTACACACTATGAGTATCCCCATTTTTCCTACGAGAAGCTGAGGGTCGGTGAGCTTAACAAATTTGTTTAACACTTCACAAAGAATATTTTATTTTATCTTTATTTTTAACCACATTTTATGAGAAGTCTGTGTTCCATGCTGCCAAGACAACTGGATAGAGTCAATAGCTTGAAAAGACATTTCTAAAAGACCTGCTGGGCTAGAAATAATTGAAGCCAGACCCTGTACCCTAGACCTTTTTTTCTGCATTACATTTAGCTAGCTAGAGAACAATGATCTTAGCCCTCGTCTTTTCTGTGCTCTAAAATAGCACGTTAAAGAGTAATCATGCATCAGTTAGCCTGATGGCATGTAATTAGTAACTCAATTTCATTCGTGTGACAGTCCTGCCAAAGTCCACTAACCTGGGGACAGTAGTATCTTGAATTTGAAAGATGGTCTGGGGTATCTGAGATAACGATCCAAGAACAACCTAAGTGATAGTAGTTCATTCTCATTCTCCACTCCCCATGGAAACTCAGAAGCTATGAGATGACCTTCTGCCTGATAGAGAAGAAATTGAGAGTGCCTAGTTCAACAAGTATCTAGCTATAATAGTTTTCATGGTTGCTACTAAAATGTATGTCTATAATGGGTGTCAACTTGAGGTATAAGAAAGAAACAAAATGGGCCTCAAAGACATAAGAACATGGAACCAAATCTGGGTTTGGCTTTAAGTGTTGGTTAATTTCTCCCACCCATTCTATTCTCTATTCACTCTATTCTCTACTGTTCTGTGCCCTGGGAGGCTGGCTCTGGTAGCTCTCTTGACTGCTGGTGTCAGATGCACTCAACTAGTGGGAGGCACCTACCTGCAGCAGGTAAAGCAGAAAGCAGAGAGGTTGAGTATCTTTTCCCTTCTCTCATGCCACTGTTCTGCAGTAGCCATAAGCCTCTACTGCTTGAGTTCCCACCAGACTACCTCTCCTCTATATTTCAAGTTCTCACTTGGTTCTGGAAATAGTATTTTCTCCCTTGGTCCCTCCATACCTTAGGGGTTGTAATGGCTCCTTTAAGTGGCTTGCTTCTGATTACCTCTTCATCACTTTTTGGTTTCCTTTATCCTACCCCAACTTCAATATGTAGGTTGTCACTAAATTCTCTTCCTTTGAACCATCCAGGAAGAACTCTTTCCTGCCAATATCCTGACCATAGCTACTCACTTATCAGCCATATAATCTCGACAATTTACCTTTCCTTAGTCTCTGTATGGTTAACTGCAGAAAGAAGATAATTTTTACTTCGCAATGTTCTCATAGTTAATGTATATTATATGCTCTTTGAGATCAGGTATGTTAAGTTCTTGGCTTACATTTGACACTTGATATAGGGCAACAGAAATTATAAAATGGAAATGGTAACATGTCATTACATGACCTACACTGTATATTATATTTAAATTTTCATTAGTCCATGATGGTCATGATTATGTAGGTTCCTTATTTCACCCTTCTATTTACTTTCCAGAACTTTGATCATGGCCTACACATGTAAAATGCCATTATAGTTGCTTTAAAACTGCCTCTTTATCCTTGGCTTTCAGCAGTTTCATCATGCCATGCTTTTGTTTTTGCTATTTTGTTATTGCCCACAGGTTCCTAAGGCTCTGTTTTTATTTTTCAACCTGATTTTCTTCATCTTTAGATTATTCTTCTACTAAGTTACCTTTGAGCTCACTGATGACTTCTCTTATCTTTTCTATTCTGCTAATAAGCCTATCAAGGGAATTTTAATTGTAGTTGTTTTATTTTTCAGTTCTAGAACTTTCATTTCTTTCTATTTCTCTACCGAGATTTCTTAAGTTTTCATGTATTATTAGCTTATTTTTCTTGACTTTTTTGAGCATAATTATAATAGCTGCTTTAAAGTCTTTGTCTGATTATTCCAACACCTGGATCATCTTTTAGTTGGTCTCAGATGAATTCTTTTTCTTTTGAGACTGGCTCTCTACATATTGAGTAATTTTGTATTATATGCCAGACATTGGGAAGATCATGTCATAGAGATTCTGGATCCTGTCATGTCCCTCAAAAGAGTGCTGGTATTTTTTTGTACAGTCAATTAACTTGGTGAACCCAATGGTGCCAGTTCTCTCTTGAGTGGCAGCTCAATTTTAGTTCAGTCTGTGAAGAATTTAGTCTTCTCTGCTCTTGCAAATATCAGGATGTCAGCCAGAGACTTGAATGGTATTTGTACATTGAATTTGGATCTCCCCTTCTCTGGTTCTCTCCATCCCAGGCGTCCCCCTCTTTTTTCATGGCTAGTGTCCCCAAATCTGTCTTCTGTTCTGCAGACCAGAAAAGCTTCAAATTTTCTTTCTGAATTTTGGCCACTCTGAACAGTGCTGACAATTGCCAGTCCTTAGGATAAAAGCCATGAAGACAGAAAGCTCATCTGGCCCTGGTCCCTTCATGTAAGTTTCCACAAGAATATGCCTGCTTTTTTCATCCTCCAGTGCCTTCAGGTCGTGGTTTTCCTTGTATCTTGTCTGAAGTTTCAGTTATTACCTGTAGGTGGGTTGGTATGAGAAGAAATCCTGGAAGTAAAATGTAAACTTGAAGTTTGCATATATAATTGATATATGTTTTGTTATGATAAGGGAAAGTATAAGAAGTAAACAGTAATGCATAGGAATTTAGTACATGTAGCATAAATTAGTGGGTCCCAAAGGGTCTCCTGAAAGAGGCATCATCTAAGCTGAAATTAGAAAGATATGTATAGGAGTTTGCTAAGGCAAGAAAGCTTGAAGTTAGAAATGATTCAGATTTTAAAAATAAAAAAATAAAAAGTCTTTGTGCATATCTTCTTGAGGTAGAACTAAAATTTCTGTAAGAGAAGATTCATAGCTTACTGGAATATAAAGTTTGAGGTTTGGAGTATAAATTCAGCTATTATGGATTTAAGAGTCTTTATAAAATTTTTAGACTCTTTATCTAGGAAAAAATTACATACATTAGCTTTATATATAGCTTGTTCTCAGAGAATTACTAATGAAAATACATAATAAGATTAACAAATTAGGCTTTTTGTGTTATTAAAAATAGACTCATTTTATCATTTGCTGCATAAACCATTTAAAAAGCAGAAAGTTATAAAAAAAATGTAAGATCCTACCATTAAGTCATTTATATTTCTTATAATTGAGATAAAGTAAATATAGACATCAAAGTTAATGTTACTAGAGCTGTTGATAGGATAGAAATTACTCAGAGTTAAGGCATGAAAACGGAGCTTTCAACTTCTGACCAGGCATTCAAGAATGAAGGTGTCTCAGCTCTGTTGTGATATCGAGAGCAACAGTACAAAGTCAGTCAGAGGTGAATACTCATTACCTGCTGATTTATTTTTGGCTTGCTGCTTTCAGGTTTTATTTGTTCTGCATATCTTATTAATGACATATCCTTTGCAGACTAAACCTGATTCTAGTTCTATCCAGTTTGACAAAATTTGGCATATGTCAATGCTCTCTTCTCTTTCTCCTTCAAATGTTGAGCATCCAAGAGGCTTGTTGGTTGAAACTGTTTTTTATAATAGGTGCCAAAGAATTTACTGACAATGTTCCATATGAACACTAATAGTAGTTAACTATTTGAACTCTCAAAAGAGACTAGGAAGTTAGACTATGGCTCAAAAGAGAATAACATGATGTACTATTAAGTTGTTTAGTAGTCAACCAAGAGAAAGAACAACTTTATGAAAACAGTTCTTTATTACCAAAAAAAAAAAAAAAAAATTATCCTGAACAATGTCATCCTAAGCCAAAGAAGCCAGCATCTACCAGAATTGAAAGGGAACAAAGTGATTACACATACTCAAATAGGAAAAAATGCCTTCTGGGACACTTAATACTTTTTCTTTGTTAGTATATTCATACCGTGCGTATGCTTGAGGTATGGGTGCAGTCTTATTCTAAGCACTGCTTACTAATGACATTAATAAGAAACATCTGGAGGCTATGTGGGAGGGGCACAACAGGGGACTGCATTTCTATAGGAGAAAAGGACAGGCTATCAAGGACAATGCTCATTAAAGAGACTAGATGGCAGGCAAGGACAGAAGCAAAACTGAAGACAGAATATTATCCTTCACCCTAATCTGTTTTACAGAAAAGTTCCCAGGGACTGATCCTTTCAAACCTAAAGAGAGAAAAGGTGGACCAACGTAATCTGAAGGATCTATGTCTACGTGCAAAATGTAGGCAGGTAAGGCAGCCAGAACGGAATGCACCCTTGAAGAAGCGGAGGACTGTCACACCAATACACCAGACACCACAGAGCTATCACAGGGTCGTGGGATCCTTCAGAACCAGCACCAGAAACCACCAGCTGGGATAGGGAGATGGTAGCTGGGATAGGGAGGTGTCCCCCACAGCCTGGCAGGGATTGGATGCTCAGCCCAGAGAAGGAGGAAGCCAAAGACCTTCAATCATATCATCATTGAGAAGACTTCTTCATGAGCCCACAATGGCATGTGATATCCAAAATAAGACAGTGGTTTCTCAGAGAGCTGAAGCCTCACTAAAATAGATGTTAATCATTATTCTGTACTGAGCAATGCATCGGACCCTGTGTGAATTGCTCTTCCTGTATTTATTCAATCCCCACAACAACCCCACAAGGCAGGTCCCACGAGTACCACCCTGCCACATGGGAATACACGTAGACTCAAGAACTGTAACCCCACTCCTACGTTTAGGTTTTACTGCGTAAGTAAATAGAGATGTGATCAACTTTTAGCTAACAGAGGTTATAAAGGCTGTGTCTTCAACACACTGGAATACTCCATTGTGTTAACTTGGCATTTTCCTAGTGCTAACCCATGAACAAAATAGATAAAATAAGCTCAACCATCCTGCACGGATGGGTGTTGTTTCTGTGGCATCCATCTGGTCTGGGAAGAAGTTCGACACCTTCACAGGTGTCCTCCACACCCTGCCTACTTCCTGGTCCACAGCACCAACTGGCTTGCCTGTCACACTGCCTCCTTATTGATACTCAGATTCTACACCATATGGTGCTGTCTTTGGCTGAGTTATGAGCCATGTCCTGGAATAATTTTTAAAAAATCAAATTATATAAAGAACAAATATAATCCAAATTCTCAAAGTTAAAGAAGCAGTTGATTTTCAAAAATATTATGTGAATATACAGATGATGTATTATAGAATTATACTCCTGAAGCCTAAATAATTTTAGTAACCAATGTCACCCTAATATATTCAATTTTAACAAATGCTATGTCAATTTCTTAAAACAGAATTGCTACTAGAAAGGCCAATTGTAGAATTGTATAAATAAATTTACACTTATTACCAGCTTTATACATGGTAAAATCTTTCAATATCTTAACATTTGGGTATCAGTTTACAGTAAGTACAACATGTGTTTTTATATTATCTCACATTACTCTGAGAATATTAACAGGTTAGCCAGCTGATTGTTGGTGAAGCAGGATAATGGGATGCACCCAGAATATTTGGTTTTAAAAGCCTGATTTTACCACTTATTCTCTGTTCAATTTTAGCCACAGAACAATCCCCTTGGGACCTGTTGTTTCTGCATCTATAAAGTTGGATAATGAAAATAGTATCCAACTCTATTTTGGAGGATAAATAGATGAGATCATATATATAAAGCACCTGGCACATAAGAAACACCTATTCCATGCTGGGCATAATTCTAAGTGCTCTACACATATCAATTAATTTAGTCCTCACAACAAGGTAAATACTAGTATCTATGTTTTACAGATCAGAAAACTAAGGAATAGCAAGGTGCATAACTTGCCCAAGGGCATATAATCTCTTAGACTGTTAGATCTGTTATTCTTTTTCTATTAGAACTATTTCTTTGTTTACAGATTACAGATTTCTCTAAATTCAGCTTATAACATAATGTCTCCTCATTATTGCACTAGAAAATAGTAGAGCTGAAACTTACATCCATCTTCTTTACCCTATTCATGTGATGAACAAAAGAAATCATAGAATCATATGAACTATGGGGCACAGTGCTAAGAAGTGAATAAGCCAGAACCTGAACCCAGATTTTCACACTGCCTAGAAGGTAAATGAGGCTGCAATAATGTTCAAATAAGACAAGGGATAAATATGCAGGCAACTAGAGGCCAGGACTAGTTTGGAGGTGCGGGTAGTTCTGGGAATAAGGAGGATTATGGGAGATTTTATCCTAGGCTTCATGGGGCCAGATCACCTGAAAGTGACTATTGCGCATGGCCCGTGTTACTTAAAGCCATTGAATTACTGTGTTAGGACCTGTTAAAGCACCAGGTAAATGCCTCTCAAATAAGATGAAAACTGCAGCTCACAATGCCTAAAGCAGGAGTTTTTCAAGATTTTCTACCATGGCTTCCTTTGTCATTCTGGAAACAGAATAATATTTTTAAATGCATAACATGCAACTATACAAAGGAAAGCAAGTAAGTTAACACATTTTTTAAAGAAATAAATTTGCGATAGAATACAACTATCTTCTAAATCACGCACTAATAATAAGATCTTGCTGGAGTAGCTACTACAATTTCAAAAATATCAGTGATATAAGCAACAATTGTACTAAGAAATATTTATGGTTTCTCTTGGTGACAACTAATTGCAGGTGCTGCTAAAATTACTAAGGCTCATGGCTTATACTCAGTTGAAGAAAATGATAAATATCACCTAGAAGTTAGAGAAAATAAAAATGTAATTGTTTCCCACTCAAACAAATCAACCCCCCCGAATACTTTGATAAGCACTTTGTGGATTCATGGAACCCCTGGAGAGGAAGAGGAAAATAGAAACACCCAGGGGGGGAACAGGGACGAGGATTCTACTTAAAATACACACCAGCGTCTCTGCGTTGGTTCACCAGCCTATTGGATACGTAGCTGGGCAAACGGGGGAGAACAGTGATTCCTACCCCCATAAAATTCCAGTTATGAGAGTGTGTTTGTGTGTGTATATGGTGTGTATGTTGGGTAGAGAAAAGACATATTAAAAATGGATTACTTAAACGTTAGGTCAGACTTTGACATTTAGTTAATTTCTTATGACAAAGTATGCCACTAAAGAGACATCTTCTGAGACTACGTACAATATTATATAAATAACGCTGGTATTCAGGTACTCTCTAAATTAATTTAGCAGAAAAAATGATAAAGGGATTCCTCAAATGGATATTCATTTCTTCTTTTCTTTTAATTCTTCATGCAACTTATTGTACGATATAGGAATTTAAAAATAAAAACATTAAAATATATTTCTTTCAAGAACCATAAAGACAGCAGAAAATCCAAGGGTGGTTAGAAAATGAGACAGTAATGTCAAATTGGTGCATTTCATATACATTTTTGAATTGCCAAAACAGATATGCTCATATCCACCTATTAATACTGAAATAAGATCTAAAGATAAATGTGAAATATTTTTGCACTGGCTGTGATTTGAGGAGTAGCAAGCCTTACTCTTTCAGTGTGAGTAATTGAAAGAGTAGTTGACACAGAATACAGAGTGGGAACCAGAAACCTTAGTCCTGAATGCTAAGCAGCTCACCTAAACAACCAGTAAACCTGCAGAGGCTGCACAAAACACTGATTTTATATTTGGTGTTTGAAGCCTTGACATTTCTAGAAATTAACAATGACTGTAATAACTAGTAAGAAACTGATTGTCATGGTAATAACTAGTGTAAAGTTAAGTTATAAAATGACTTGACTTTAATAAATCAAAGAGGAATGAGCAATGTCTAAAAGGTATTGTGAGATCGTGTTTTCATTAAATGGCTAGTGGATCCAGTCAACCAATATGAGATTATCACAGGACTATTATGCAAGGTCATTCCTACATGTAGGAGGTTGTACAGTTTCTGTGACATACAGCCTTCTAAGAATGGCAATGTATTCCCCCTAATAAACTCTGTATTAATGAGTTTTGACTGTCAAAATACTAGGTCATTCCAAAGCTGAATAAATAGGTTGTTTATAGGTCTTCAAAATTACCAGAGTTTCTTAATGTATTTTTCTTATTGAAAGTCTATGTGACAAGCACCACACCATGTACTGGGACTACAGTGTGAAACAAAACAGACACCATCCCTGACTTCTCGTTGCTGAAGTACTGGGCAAGTCATCACTGTCCACAGTGAAGCATGTTACGGTGGGGAAGACTCCAAGCACAAGGAAAAGACACTTAACCTAGTGGAGGGTGTCCAGGGGATGCAAAGGGTACATGAAAATGGGTGAAACATGGTGGGGGGCGGTATGAAGAAAGAGTATTCCAGAGAGAAAAAGTGTATTTGTGAAAATATGTGGGATTAGCGAGGTCATGGTGCTTTCAAGAAACTCAAAGAAGTCAGGAGCGGCTGGAATGTAAAAAGAAGGTAAGGGAAATGAACAAGGTAAGGTTGGAAAAGTACACAGCGGCCACATCACAGAAGACCTTGTAGGCCACCGTTATGGGTTAAATTGCATAGCCCCAAAACATTGAAGTCATAATCCCTGGTACCTGTGCATCTGACCTTATTTGGAAATTGGGTCTTGCAGATGTTTTCCATTTAATATGAGGTCATACCGAATTAGGGTACGGTCACATGCAACCCAATGGGACTGGTTTTCTCATAGGAAGAGGAGATGCCATGTCAAGACACAGGGATCACAGGGAGAAGACTGACATGTGAAGACAAGACACAGAAATTGCAACTCAGCTGCCACAAGCCAAGGAAAACCTGGAGCTATCAGAAGCTAAAAGAAGGAACAATGCTCCTCGAGAGGCTTTGGAGGAAGGATGGCCTGGCTGACACCTTGACTTCAGACTTCCAGTCTCCAGAACTGTGAAAGAATATGGACATTTCTTTTTCCTTATTAAATTTACTGGGGTGACATTGGTTAATAAGACTAAATAGATTTCAAGTACACAGTTCTATGATATATCATTTGTATGTTGCATTGTGTGACCACCACTCAAAGTCAAATCTTCTTCTTCACCATATACTTGACCCCCTTTACCCTTTACTACCTCTCTACCCTTTCCCTCTGGCAACCACCATACTGTCGTCTATGTCTATGAGTTATTTTTTTTCTCCTCTGTTCACTTGTTGCTTTCAGTTTTATATCCCACATGTAAGTGAAATCATACAGTTCTTAACTTTTTTCTGTCTGACTTATTTCGCTTAGCACAATATTCTCAAGATCTATCTATGTTATTGCAAATGCTAGTATTTCATCTTTTCTTATGGCTGCCTAGCATTTCATGGAATATATGCACCACATCTTCTTCATCAATCATCTAGCAAAGGACAGATCAGTTGTTTCCATGTCTTTGCCACCATGAATAATGCTGCAATGAACATAGGGGTTCACATATCTTTGCAAATAAATGCTTTCAAATTTTGGGAGTAGATACTCAGAAGAGGGGTTGCTGGGTCAGATGGTAAGTCTAGTCTTAGTTTTTTGAGGAGCCTCTATACTGTTTTTCCCAGTGGCTGTATCAGTTTCCATTCCCACCAGCAGTGAGTGACGGTCCTTTGTCCTCCACAACCTCTCCAATATTTGCTATTACTTGTTGATAACAGCCATTTGACATTTCTTTTAACCCATTCAAGACCGTGGTAATTTGTTAGAACAGCCATAGGAAACAAATACTTTGACCCCCCTTCTTAGGCCAGAAGAACACCACATGCAAGATTTGACTGGGGCAGCAATAGAATAAGGATGACTCTGATGACACTGGGAAATACAGACTGGCAGGAGAGCAAGACTAGTTGAAGAGAAACTGGAGGCTGCATAGCCATAAAGTTGTGCAGACCAGAATCAGACCCAATTATTTCCCATTAGAGTTGTTGTAGCAAAAACACCGTGGCTTCTGCTGCTTGGCACCAACACTGCATGCAGTTCATGTGAAGACGCTCCTAACTGGGAGCAGTGCTCTGGGACTTGCTGCCAGGCAACCCAAAGACTGAGTCAGCACAGGCAACTCCCTCATACTGCTCCTTTTAGGGAAACAATGATCTTCTTTCTGTAAAACAACTTAGTAATAAAGTAAGTTACAAAAATAAATCCTAGCCTCCACTTCGTTGTGAGAGTATTGTAATATAAGAATTTTTCAAGCCCAAGAAGGGAATTTAAAAGCCACACATAACAAATGCCCACAATGCTTAGTAAATCAAATTATCAACACATTCGCTCTTAAACCATGAATCTGGAAATCATATTTAATTTCTCCTTGTCTTTTCTTCATAGCTAGTTAATCTTCCAATTTATGTTAACTTACACACTTTAAGCCTTTAAGCAAATATCTTTATCTCTTTTGCCCTCCAATATAACTGAACATTACTCCTGGCTGCATAACTACTGAGACTGGTTCCTTCGCTATCCTGAGAATCAAGGAGCTACCTAAGATCCTTAAAGCTAATATCCTGGTTAAGCCTGGTGTTTATAACCAAGAGACCTGACTTCCACATCAAGAGAAAAAAACTGGAGAAAGAGAAGGTTTGGTGTAAATGGATGGTCAGATGATAATTGTCCCAACAGGTCACGTCCACAGACAAAGAGACTTCATACTTCCCTGTATTGTATTTAATGGACCCAAGATAATGAAATATACGGACAGCATTTTATGCAACCATAACTAAAATACTATCTAGCTCATTTTCTTGTCCAAGTTGGACTTTGGTGATAAGTTCATCATCAAACAGATACATAAAATCTGTAGTATTTTATTTCTTGGTGTGTATAAATTAGTAGGGTACAAATATAGCATAATTATAGAATCTGTATGATAGTGATAGAATTGTTCTGCTTTCATACTTGGATTTTTCACATATGTGTCTGCTACAAAAATCACAAATAATAAAATGAAATCTTAATTTCATAAAATGTTTTGAGAAGTGGCTGAGTGTCCTCTCTGACTTGAGTAGAGAACGTAGCATCTATGTGATGATCAATATAAATAACTAGTCCACAGAAATATGTCAGAAAAAGAGACCCTTCGTGGTCTGGTTCCTGCTTACTTACCTGACATCATGCGCCTTTCCTTTCCATGTCTCCAGCTGCAGGAGGGCACCTGAGCCACGTCCCACTTCAGGGCTTCCCTATACCTTCACCACCTACCAGGAACATCCTTTCTCTATCCTCCCAGTGGATACTCATGAGATTTTTGCTTAAATGTTTCTACTGTTAGAAAACTGTTAGAATCGTTTTCCCCCAACAAATGCATGCAAAATAGTGTACATTTTCATTCATAGTGCTTTCCTTGTAGGGTCATTTTTAAAGCTTAAAGGAAATGTCTCTACAAAGGTTTCTGCCACACAATAGGCATTCGAACAGTTTTAACTCCTATTATTGCCATCATCCTGATCAGAACTGATCTCACTTTTGGTGTTGGTTTTGTTTCTCTGGAGGAGAAACAATCCAGGTGGCATGCATATGTAACTCAAAATGCTACCTTCTTTAATTCCTGAATCTGCTCCACATCTAGCAGGTTTTGAGGGTCAAAAACTGGGACAAGAGAGATGCAGTGTTGAAAGGATATGGGCATTGAAAGACTTTATTTTTTTTTTTCAGACAAAGAATCAAATGTATCCAAGATTGATCTAATTCACCATGGTGTTTCTACAAAATTCTTTGATAATGGCAATCCGGAAACTTAAGTCCTGTCTTTTGGAAATGGTGTCCAGCACTTCTCGGGAATTTAGAAGAGTCTAATCTCTAATGATGCACAGTGAACTCAACAAAGTGAGCAAGGAAAGGGCACATTCGCCCTGATAGGGGCATCGCTTAACAAAAGCACGATGTTAACAGTCCACTTACAGATATATTCAGTTCTTTCCCGGAATATGTATGTTAACATCACCCTAAAGTAGGAGTACCGCTGCCAATTACTTTTTCCATTGTCAATTATTTAACACAAATAACACACATACTAATATAACGGTATATCCACTTGGTTGCACAAGATACAAGGAAAAAAGAACTGTCATTCGATTTTGCTTTGTGATGTTCCACACCTGGCAAATGGTAAAATGTTGAAGTGCAACTGTTCCCGATCACAATGAGACTGCAAGGCTCTGGGAAACCCATTTGGCACTTCCACAAATGTGCCTCTCAAAGTCTCTCTTCTCTAAGACATAGAGCAATGAAGAGAGACTTGCTTGATGGTGAGGTTCTGGCATCTGCGAAAGCTCAAAAGGAAACCATGAAGGGTTTTTCTGACTGCTCACTCTTCCGATCCGTCTCACAGAAGAAACATTTTTCATCGGCCTGTCAATGGGCAGATTCTGAACAAAAGCCGAGAGAAAGGGTGTGGAGAGGGAAACGTATTCCAGATTTCCCACTTAGAGTCTCAATCAACCGCGACACGTGTTACCCATTCACTAAGCAAAAGATAAAAGAACCTGTACATCTTTGAAGATTTTAAATTATAATCACTTTTGTTGGACTAGATAGAAGGGTAATTTTTTAAAGAAAATATTTATCAGCATCAATCATTGTACAAAACACTCAAAACTCTCTCTCCCCATGACCCTAGGAAAAGTGTCTTGACTTACATAGGAGGGAAGAAAAAAAAAAAAGCTGCAAGCGTCTCCTGGCCCCACCCAGCCTGCTACCTTTCCCTGCATTGACCTGCCATCATTCAGGGTCACCAATAACTACACCCTAACTTCCTGAAGCTAGAGGCACGTGTTCCCTCAAAAACATTCAGCAACAGAACTGTCATTGATTCTAGGGAGAGAGTTACTTGCCCTGGCACTTTGCTGGAGCTTCCTATATACCATCGTTTGCCACAAACTGTCATCATTACACAGGTTGCTTCCAAGATCCAAGGGTGATGAGAACTAAAAGTCCATTGGACTTTGTACAGTTATCTCTATGAGTAATTCTGAAAGTGTTAGGCAAACCCGTAAAAATATTCAGTTCTGCAAGCAAAAAAGTCATATTGGTTGTTTAGCATGATACAAGAGAGGAGTTTCCACACCTTTGTTGACATAGAACACCTTGGTCCAAAGATGTTTGTTTGTTCATTTGCTTAATTGCAAAAATACTTCTAATTTTTAATTATTTTAGTGGAGAAAATACATAATAAAACTTGTCATTTTAACCATCTTTAAATGTACAATTCAGTGGCATTAAGCACATCAACATTGTTATTCATATCCACAACTAGTGGTACAATCATCACTACCTATTACCAAAACTTTTGTATCGCCCCAAATGAACACCCCAAATATACCTATTAAACAGTAACTCCTTATTTCCCCTCCCTCTCACCACCTGGTAACCGCTAACCTACTTTCTGCCTCTATGAGTTCCCCTGTCCTGTATATTTTGCATCAGTGGAATTATGTAATATCTGTTCTTTCTCACTTAGTACAACGTTTCCAGTGTTTGTCCATATTGCAGCATGTGTCACTGGATCTTCGCATTTGCCTAAGTGATGAGAGAAAATACAGCCTAAAGGATAATGTATTGTCCCAGGGTTGCCATAACAGAAGCCACAAATTCAGTGGCTATAAACAATAGAATTGTATTTTCTAACAGTTCTGGAAGCTTGAAGTTCAAAATCAAAGTGTTGGCAGGGCCATGTTTCCTTCGAGTCCTCTGGGTAGATTTCTTTCTTTCTTTTTTTTTTTTTTTTTTTGCCTCCTCCAGTTTCTGATAGCCCCAGGCATTCCCCAATGTGAAGCTGCAACACGTCAATGTCTGCATCCCCAGTCACATGACTCTCTGTGTCTCTGTAACTTCACATGGTGTCTTAGCCTGTTCTAGCTACTACAATAAAATACCACAGACTGGCTGGCCTACAAAGAGCAGAAATTTATTGCTTATCCTTCTGGAGGCCAGAAGTTTAAGAGCAGGATGCCAGCATGATCGGGTACTAGTGAGGGCCTTTTTCAAGCTGCAAGCTGTCAACTTCTCATTGGATCCACAGGTGGTGGAAGGGGCAAGGGTAATTCCTCGAGCCTCTTCTACAGAGGCACTAATCCCATCCACGAAGCCTTGCCCTCATTACCTAAATCACTGCCTAATAACATTGTGTTGAAGGTCAAGATTTCAACATATGAATTTGGGGGGAACATAAACCTTCCGTCCTAGCACATGGCATTTTCTTCTTAAGAATACCAGCTATATTAAATTAGGGGCCCACCTTAGTCCATTGTATAAGCATCTTAATTAATTATATTTGCAATGACTCTATTTCCAAATAAGGCCACATTCTGAGGTATTGGGAGTTAGGAGTTCAACATAGCTTTGTTTTAGGCAGCAGGGGTGGGCACAAGTCAACTCAGAGATGGATCATTTTCCATGGGCCAGACTTGGAAGTCATATATTTCACTCCCACAGCCATTCATTGGCTAGAGCTCAATTAAGTGAGTCTGAGAACAGCCTAGTTGGCGGGTTTGTTGATACACAACCTTGTGCCACAGATATAACTGAGCAACCCACGCTGTTTAATTCTCAGCCTTCCACTGGTGACAAACATTGAAAATATGATTGTTCATTTTAAATTTCAGCAAATACACATATTTAAATAAAATTGACCTAAGTTTTTATGCATGGACATGCTCTATATTCTTGGTTAAATCAAGGTCAGGATAAAAATATTAGCATATGAAACAGAAAAAGTAACATTGCTTGATTTCAGCCTCATATACTTCCTTATTCAATTGGATAGAAGAAAGTAAAATATACGATAGGTTTTGTTTCTTTTTTACTTTTGAATATATTTCATTCACTGTTTTGTTACTACATTAAGTCAAAGGGGAGACTTCTGAATTTATGGATGGACCTTTAAGAAACTGCCTTTGAAGATTTCATTCCTGATGCCAAGATGTGGTTAGGTGAAACTGAAAATTTTGTATACATCAGGCACTATCTGTAGTCAAGTGTAACTGCAAATCTTATAAAAGTGGTAAGCCAGTTAACTAAGTGTGGCTGACTCTTGGCTTTCTTCTTTAATATTCCATGTGCACAGAAACAAATTCTGATGGAGTGAAAATATGTCTACCCTTGGGAGATGAATCACAAATATTGGAAAGAAATCCAATAGTTAACCACACTTAGTCAATCATGGCAAACCTGTTCACATTAACCAGCCATTGGCTTAGGTGTGTCATATGATCTAATTCTGGAAAATAAAATGCAAGGAAAACTTCCCAAGAGGAGACCCTGAGAAATATTTTTCTTTGATAATGAGAGAAGTATGCACAAAAATGTTTTTTTATGTCTACTCTTTTAAAAAATGCTGCCACATGAAGACTTGAGGCTTCGAGCTGCGGCCACCCTCTGGCAACTTAGAAAGGGGTCATTATTAATACACTAAGAATGGTACACTGGCCACATCGACCAATTTTGAGTCACTCCAGTACTGCTGACCTACATCCAGAATTTTTATTAAGTAAAACATAAGCATCCATATGGTTTGAGCTGATTTTAATCGAGTGATCTGATACAAGAAGTCAAACGCATTCTGGTTGATACAGCGTACATATGTTTAGGGACCCACCTGTCTCTATCAGCTACATTCAGGAGATCTTCAATCTCATGCTCAGCTCCTTTGCTTAAATAGTCTAACCCAATGGGAGAAAGAAATTATATCTGGTTCAACCACATTTACAGACCAGCATGGAAAAATTGTTGAACTCATGGTTACACATATAACAGAGGCGATTCCTGATGACTCATCTTGTCTCGAAGTCTCATTCCTTCCCTGACAGATAAAATGTGGGCTTGGAAGTTTTCCATACTGTCTGTGCAAGCTCCATTCTGGATTTGGAGTCGGTCCTGCTTGGACCTTAGATAGCTAAGGTTCTGATATTCTGCCTAGTCTTTTCCAGAGCCTCTTTCTGCATATGAATCTTGTTACCTCAACCCTCACCTAGAGATCTGATCTTACTAAAATGATAATCTCAAACTTTAGACTCCAACACTTTATACACTTGTTTCTGAGGCTCATCTGTAGCCTTATTAACTGGAATGAATCCCCAGCATTCCATTTTGGAAGAACAGTTTCAAATTGTGCCACACACTCTGCAGACTTTATCTGTTGGCCCTTGCCGGGTCCAGCCTGTCCACTAAATGAGTACCTCCAGGTCTCCTGTGCAGTCCTCAACTCTCCTTTTCCCTACTGGTCCATGTTGCTGAGGCCCCTGGATATCTCCTTCCCAAAATGACATCAGCTGGAGGCAGCAGTAAAATATAGCTCAAAGAGTCCAGGACCAGGAGCCGGACAATCTGAAATGCAGTTATGGTCCTGCCCCATACCATCTGTGTGACCATGGGCATATCACTTAACCTCTCTGGGTCCCAGCTTTGTCATCTTTAAAGTGAAGGCATTGAACTAAATGAACTCAAAGATCTCCCCTGCTCTAAAACTTCAAAATGAAAAGCAAAGCTTTAAACTAGTGTGACCACAGTCATTTATTTTCACAGTGGGAGCCTTTAAAAGCTTCCCTTTTGCTTGGAGTTCCTTCCATTATTCTGTTCTACTTTTCCTTCCAGATAACTGTTTCTCCTCCCAAAGGTTATTCTCTTTCTATGATAATGTCCTGAAAAGTGGGGCTCTATGAAATATCTAGGCTCCTTACCAAAACAAGCAATAACTGTCCCAATCCGCAGAGCATTCTCTCATTTTTTTTTCTCTTTGGAAATAAACATGATGAAAAATTTGAATATTAGTTAAGGTGCACCTTCACATTATACCATCAGTCTCAGAGCAACTCAGCAGAAAACCAAAGGAAAAATAACTCCAGGGACCTGAATGAATAGAAGTGTCACAACAGATTAATTGCCTTTGGGAAGGTTTTCATATTAGTCCATCCCACTGTGATTCTTTGTCCACGTATTACATGCTAATCTTTATCCAACAAACCATCTAGCACTTGAATTTCCTCTAGCTTTGTCTATATACTTTTTATAGATACATATATAACTGCTTCAAAACATTTGTGTGACAAAGCAGATAACGAATATGTGAATTTAAATTATCCAGACAATAGAATATATAAAATGTATATAATACAAATATAGGTATACATATATTCATTCCAAAATAATCTTGATTTAAATAGATCTAAATGTTCTTTGGAAAGGTGTTGAGTAGGAAGAGGTGGGTGGGGGTGGGGGGAGGTGGCATAATTCTAATGAGTCAGCTCTGGTACTCAAACTAAAAAGGCTGCCCCTGCAGCAGCCTCTGAGAGGCACCCACAGAACTCTCTCCTGAGAATATGTGTGCAGGAGGGGAAGGTGGGTGTTCAGCTTCAACAACTCTGATGTCCAGTGTGCGGCCAGTTCCCAAAACTGGAGTTGGTGAAGAGCATTGAATAAGAGGAAGTAGGAAGCATAGGTTGTATTCATTCCACTTCACAGCTCAGTCCTTTTTCTCTCTCTGACCAATAAACTCTGACCAACAGCAGATTGTTCAATAAATATGTATTGAAACACTTAATCTATATAAGGCAATGCCTTATTTCCTAGGAAGAAACTAGCATGCATAGAGATATGGTCCTTGATCAGACACCAGACATGCTTAAGAAAAGACACGTGGTCACATATGCAGCTCATGCGAAGGGCTAAGTAACGGATGAGGTTGTGGAGGACAGTTTGTTTGTTTAATCCCTACACTCTCATCCTCAGCCTTACCCACCATCTTTCTGGAGCAGGACACATACCTACACATTGTCTGGGCCTTGACAAGAACGATGCAAAGCAGAGTACGGAAAGACAGGACGAAGTGATAGAGTCTGCGTTAGGATAAAAAATGCACAGGAGCTAAGCTAAAGAAAAGAAGTAACGTTTGTGGAAGGAAATTTGTTTGGCTAATAGATGATTTGTGCTAGGACTGGATCTGGGGCTGAGAGGCACAGAGACGTCTCACCTCCTTCACCCCAAGCACTTGAGGGACGTCTCACCTCCTTCACCCCAAGCACTTGAGGCGTTTCCTCCAATTCTTTCCAGGAGAGAATAAAACGAAGCCCAGTGACTGACAGAGTAATTCTGAGAAACTTATGATGGGACAGAGGGCTTTAAAGTCAGTTCCAGTCACTCTTCTAAACCACTCCAAGTGTCGTCCACCATACCCCAGAATAAAACTTCAAGCCCTGAAAGACCCCGACATGATGTGGGCCCCCCCCAATCTATCTATCCCCTTACACTCTTCCCCAAGCTCTCTACCCCCAGGCATGCTGACCTCCCCGCAGCTGATCAGAGACACCAAGCCTCCGCCCATCTAAGTATCATTGACTGCCCTCTCTCCCCAAGCAGTTCCCTTAAATGACTCATTCTCCTGCAGTCATCCCAGTTGTTACTCAAACATACCCATTCAAGACAGACCGTCCCTCAACACTCTTTCTAAACTGAAGACTCCACTCATTTGCTCCCCTTTTCACCCAGTCTACTAATTTTCTGATGCGGCTCTAATAAATTACTACATATCGTGCTTTAAAACACTAGGCATGGGTCTGGAGGCCAGAAACCTGAAGGCGGTTTTCCTGGACTGAAATCAAGGTGTCAGTAGGGCTGTGCTGCCCCCAGGGATTCTGGGGGAGAACACATTCTTTGCCCCTTCCAGCTTCGGGCGGCAGCTGGCATTCCTTGGCCTATGTCTACATCACACCAATTTCTCTCTCTCGGCAACACCTTCTCCTAGTGTGCCTTCTAAATCCCCCTCTGCCTCTTTCTCATGAGGGATACTTGCAATGGCATTCCGGACCAACCCAGAAAATCCAGAATCATCTTCCCATCTCAAGAGCCTCAATTGAGTCACATAACCAAAGACCTTTTTTTTCCCAAGTGAGTTTATATTTACCAATTCTAGGAATAAGGACTAAAACTCTTGGGGCCATTTTACAACACTCCGCTTTATTTTTCCTAACAATGCATTTTCTTACCTCACATCATATTACATACTCATTTATTGTCTATTTCTCACACCGTGCCTGTCATGTCCCCAACATAAATAGATAAATATTTTTTGAACGAATGAATGCCGAGACTCCCTTATGGCCAACTAGAAGGAGCAGATGTGGTCAAAGAGACGGCTCAGGGTAGAGTGGACACTGTTGGTGCTCTCGTCCCTCAGCACTCTCATGGGCTCCAGCGCCCCCAAGCTGCCAGGAGGTGCATTACTGTACCTAAAATGTCCTTGTCCAGAGCCTCAGAGGCCCATGCTGTCTGTCCAAGCAGAGTGAAGAGGAAGATCCAGAGAAATAGTACATCCTGAGAGTGGTGCCCAACACAAGACCCTCGGGTTTCAGTGTATACACACCCCAGGTTCCTTGGTCCTCAGAGGAGATCATTCTGCGTGTGACTGGCTTTTCAACATTTTTACAATCAGAAGTGTTGAGGGTTTTTGCATAGTAAATTCTGTCCTGGTTTCTTTTATTAACTTTTTTATTGCCTATATTTAAAGTATTATTCACCACGTAGGATCACAAAAATATTCACCTGTATTTTGCCTTGTTTTTCTTCATGGCCTAATCACTTACTTACTTATTTAAATTATTTATTTCACATAGAATTCTTTACATCATCCATGTGCAGTGGATTTTAAGGTGGCCTCATGATCTCTCTCGCGAGATGAGAACCCAACGACAGATGACTGGTTGCAGCTTTGCTAGGGACCCAGCTAAGACACACTCAGGATTCTGACCTACGGAAATCATGAGATAGCAAAAGTTTTTGTTTTAAGCCTCTAAATTTGTGTTAATTTGTTACACAGATAGAAAACTAACACAGATTTTGGTATCAGCACAAGTTTGCTTATATAACAAATACAGTCATACCTCAGTACTCGTCGATTCAGAACTCATCGAACCCTGTATTCATTGCATTTTGATGAGAAAAAGATGTTTCAGCACTCAGGGCTTGCCCGGGACTCATCACACTTGCTAGAACTTGTATGCATCACAACATGACTCTGCAAGAGAAAATGCTTTGTCATTCAGTACTCACTGGTTTTGGCACTCGTCATGAGTTCTGGAATGAATTAACGAGGAGTACCGAGGTACCACCATACATTAAAATGTGGAAGTGTCTTTAGAACCTATCAAGGAAGTAAAAACCCCAGAGATAAGAGTGGTGAGTCAACATAAAAGCCAACAAAATAATTTATGACACACATAGAATATTATTGTAGACATGAAGAAAAGTTATTGATATATCATTAAATGAATATTGCAAATAGTATCATGCATGCAAATATACATGCACACACACAGAGGGAGAAAAAGAAAGAAAATATATGCAAATGATCGATGAAAACACTGATGAAAGTTATCTCTGGTTGGTGAAATTTGGAGTTTGTTTCTTTATTTGCAATTTCTTTGTAATTCTTCTAAATTGGAAAAGTATTGTGTGCAATAAAGTAATAATGTTTAATTGGATAATATACTGCATAGTTAAATACTATGTAAGTGGTAAAGTGCCATTCAGATGTGAGTTATTATTAGTCATTATTCCAATTTTTTCTACCCAGCTGCTTCGGTGACTTCAACATAAATCATATCAGTGAGAGGCCTTTGGAGTAACTGGGAATTAAATCTTAGCTTCCCCTCCTGGTGGCTGGATGACCTTGGGTAAAGTAATTAACCTTAGTATGTCTTAGGCATTTTAAAGGTAAAATGGATATGAGTATACCTACATCAAAGGATTGTTGTGGACTTTAAATAAATTGATTAAAATAAGGAGCTTATTCTAGATAAAAATAACAATTCAATACAGGTTGCCACACTTATTATCACTGCTATATCCAGTAACAAACATTTGCTCAGTTCCCACTCAGTGTTGGGGAAAAACCTCTTGCTTCAAGAACAGATGAGGCAACTACAAGGCATGCATGCCTGTGCCTACTACAGAAAATATCATACAATAACTACTGAGTGGACATCTTTGATTATTTTAATGATAAAGAATATGTGTGATTCTATCAGACTAGAAAGGAGGGATGTGCACCTGTGACTAGGAGAGAGTGGCAAGTCTTCGCAATGGAGGTGACACCTGAATTCAGTCAAAGGGTGTGTGGTTGTTCAACAGGCACAAAGGGAAGAGAGCATTACAGAGAGGAAAGAGCAGACTCTAAACCAGCGCCGTCAAGAAGTCCAGCGTTTGGAGAACTGGGAGTGGTTTCACGAGGTTAGAGAACACAAAAGAATGCATTGTTCTTCAAACACAGGCATCCTCTTGCTTCACATTGAATACGTGTGAAATTCTGAAGTGCAACTGGAAAGTTCAAATGTGACCAAGTTGAATTAGTGCACAGTGATATATACAAGAAAGTACCATGATTAAATTCATAAATTAAGATCTTAGGAAAGATTAGAGGCTTTAAAATACATTTCACACATAAAATTAGGGAAAATAATTTGACCTTGGGAGCTGACTAAATATATTTTCCCTGCTTTCATTATCACTATGTAGTATTTTTATAATTACAGTATTGAACAACATTAATACTGATGATTTATGAAACCACTCATGCCCACCGTTTTGGCCCCTGGAAGACTATGCAAAGTAAACATGAAAATGTTTAGAATTTATATTGACTTTACCTTTAATAAGAAATGAAATCCAACATAGGGTTTGACTGCCTTGGGTGGGCACAGGAATGTTTCTATTAGCTCTTTCTTTTTATAACAGGGGGAAGTTTTAGACACAAAGAACACATTAAGTGAAGCATAACCACTCTACCAGAGAAAGGAAACCAAAAGGCCGAGGGTAGAGACCACCATCTCAGCTGCCATCACTTAATTTAGTGCGATACACAAGCTATAGCGGCTTTTTAACTGTCTTTTGTCTCCAGTAGACAGGCGGTCACAACGGGTGGTGACTGGTTCCTCCATTACCTTGCACAGACTCTCCAGCACATATGACATTTCCTGGAATACAGTCATCAATCAATAAGCATTTGTTGAATAAATAAATGGATGAATGTTGCCATTTTATGGCGAGCGAAACAAGGTTAGAAAAGCTAATATCACACAGCTAGATAGTGGCATGGATGGAACAAGATTTCAAATGCTACTGACCAAAATTACATCCATTTTTTTCAATTCGAAAAACATACGAACGCCCTATTACATGCCAAGACTGTGGTGGGAGTCGAAGACACAAAGATGAAAAATACCTACTTTCTACTATTGATGTGGCTTTGTGCTTCAAAATAATGGCATTAAGAACCCATATTTAAGATATGTCTCACCTAAACCTCTAGGAGCAAGGCTGGTAGGTGGGTTGCTTGGGAAATGACTGTGAATTTGAATACAGGCTGCACGAAGCAAAGGATCCAACTGGGTGCAAGACACAGCAGCCAGGAGTCCAGGCAGCCCGGTCACTAACTCGTCATCTCACCTTGCACAGCTTCTCCTCACCTCTGCACCTCAGTTTCCTCACCTATAAACAATCTTCTGAGTCACATTTCTCTGTTTAGCATAAACAGACTCTCCAAAAAGCCGAACAGTCCCTGAGATCCTGACACAGATTCTCAAAGCCTCAAACAGGAGCATTTTGGGAAAGTGAACAAAAACAAACCAGCTGAGGTTTCCATTATCCCAATGGAAACAGCCCCTAACGACAGGCCCCATCATCCAGTTACATCCCGCACGATGTTTCCTGCTTAAGTCAGTACCTGCTAATCATAGGGCTAAGCTGTCACACACAGTGATACATGCAGAAAACAGCTTTCTGGGGAAAGGGCCAAAAATTCTCTCGTCCTAGCCAAAGAAATCAAAAGAAGCGATTGCCTCATTCAACTCCCAGGATCCTAGCGAGAAGGAATTGTTTTAAGCTAGCAAAATAAGTCTATCTTCTTCGCTGTGTGTTCTCAAGATATTCCATGGCTTATGAAAAAAGGCCCAGAAAAATCTAGGAACACCATTAGCCCTGAGAGGCATCACTTGCTCAATTCATCACTGCTCTCTGCGATGAAACTCAAGCAAAACAGTCCCCTGACCCCCGTCCTCATTTGTATCATATGCCCTCACCCTGTGCTCTCAGATTCCAGATGTAAACCTTTATCAAAGTACTAATTGTTCATGAATGTCTTTCATGTCTGCTATGGCCATATAGTGAGCTCCTACGTCTCAGGGACTATGACTATCTCTTTCTTTACTGCGTCCCCTATGACAAACACAGTGCCTGGCACAGAATTCAAAAAATATGTTAAATAAATTGCATAGCTGCAATCTGTCTTCTCCACTAGACTGTAAGCTTTCTAAAGCTGGCACTTACCTTGTTCATTTTTTATTGCTGCTACTTGACTTAGATGCTGGTTCACAGCCAGGATATGCTTGCGGAGCAAATGGATGCATAGTAAAGGGATGAAAGCATCCTCCCATCTTTTGCTTGAACAGATTTCCCTAATGACCATTCACTGTGACGATTTCCATCGATGCCCTTGTGTTCGGAAGCCTTATACACGCGCTACGCACACATACACCAGGCTGGAAAGGCTCAGCACCCGTGTCATGCCATTCATTGCTAGGCGAATGGGCATTTGTAGGCTGAGGCAACGGGATGCCAGTTCTAGTAATGTGGGGTCTGCTTTAAATTTCCGTAGGTTAACTTTCTCCCACATCCTCCTATAACATTCTCATGTCTTCCCAAGTAGCAGAAAGTTCAGTACCCTGTAATTCAAGAATTTTGAGCTCTAGTCCCAATTCTGCTACCAAACTCTACGAACTTGTCATGCCATTTGGGCTCATTGGGACTTAGTTTGCCAGTCTACGGAGATCAACTGGCATCTGATGCAGAAACTGGCCTGCAGTGTCCATACCATTATGGTTGAGACGCGAGACACTAGACACTAGACACAAGACAAATTCACACAGATTACTGAGTCCTGCATGGCCACTCTCTGAGTGAGAGAGCGCCTGCAATCCCTGCCTGGACAGGCTTTTATTGTCTTTCTGGGTACATTACATCTAGGTCCTCATTTACTATGCACAGGTTCACATCAGGTGGTTACCTTTTATAGATAACAAAGGGGAGGATGTTGCTCATTACATCTAGAAAGAAGGATATTTGCAAATGAAAAGGGAAAAGTGGTTGAATTGGTTACACTTGTCCTTGGAAGGGTTAGTATGGATTTTAGGAAGTTGCACTAAGCCCTTGCTACCTCAGTTCAGGGTAAGGGAGCTTTAGTAAAAGTAAGTTTTGTAGCAGCCTAGGTACAATGCAAGCCTGATTCCCCACAGGAGAACCTGTCTGTGGGTGTGGGTCCTGTGACGCTCTCCACCAGTCCCTCCAAGTGGGAACTGGGCCCATGCCACGCAGAGTGGTCTCCCATAGACATCTTTCCAAGGCTTCTTCCAGAAAACCTAACATGTTATGAAGCGCTAACATAGTCAAGTCCATGACCATACGAATAAAATTAAACACTGTTCTGGATCACTCATTCCTTCTTCTTCTCCACAGAGTCACCTATTCAGAGGCCAAAAACTGTATATTTGGGGTTACTATGGGAGACTTGGACACAAAAGATTTATTGATGTGCTTTCTAATTTCTCAAAGAGCCCCCTTCCTGTTTAGACTGACCAGAACATCTTGTGGAATTACAAATGAAGTCGCCAGATTCACAGTGTATACAGTGTCACTTAAAACACACTGAGCTCTTAAAGCTGAAATCCGAGGTCTGTTGACTTCTGTGGTCCAATTCAAATATTGCCCCGATGACTTCAGATTTCCCACTTCTCGCAAATACGATACCCTTTTGCACTGTGTGGTCTCTGGTCTGCTCCTATTTAAGTCCGTGCATGGCTTGCATGCCTTCTGTCGAGACTCTTCAGTCATTTTCTCTAAGAAAAGCATCCAAGTGCTACATTAAAAGTACCACCCATCTCCTAGAGCCACAGAGCAGACCTCTGCTGACCTGAGCAACAGAAACAGCCTTCTAGGTGGCTCCTGTTACCCTCCGATGGTGAAGTCACTGCCTCTGTGGTACAAAAATCACCTATTCAGTGTCAGGCCCTAATAAATGGAAAAGAAATACCCATCCAAGACAATCATTTTAGAGCCCACTTCACTGTGGCCCTAAGCACAGAATAATAAGAGTATTTTCAGTTAACGGAGGCTGCTATCCACCCCCCTCCTGTTCTGTGTATGCACACATGAGCACACAGAGACACAGAGAGAAATTCTATAGTCAACGCATGCATGAGAGAATGAAAATGACTTTGAATACTACTTTAAACACAAGTGAGTAGAGAGGCTACTTATCAATTCTATAGCCTTTAGATGCGGAAATCAGGTGGATGTTTTTATCCAGCATGGGCATTCTTCAAAATATGCTCATCTCAGCTAGCAGAAATACGAGTTACATTTTGCAAAATGGAGGGGTAACAACTAACAGCAAAACAGGTCACTGGTTCAGTTCTTGAAGCCGAAGGAAGAGCAGCACTTCTTGGACAGCACAATATTTTGTAAGTGCCTCCAAAGACAAACTTCCAGGGGGGCACAGAGCAACCAGGGTACTGCAGTTGGGTCTCCTGCAGTGACTGTGTGTTTATTCTGTTTGAGGTTAGAATGGATTATTTTGCTGAATAATTCCCCTTATTTGGCCCCTCATCTAAAATAGAGCTTCTTAAATTTTAATGTGCCAAAGATTCGCTTAGCCCTCTGGTCACGATGAATATTCTAGCTCTGTAGGTCTGGGACAAAGCCTGAGAGTCCACACTTGTAACAAGATCCCAAGTTGTGTTGCTACTATTCCTCAGACCACACTTGGGAAGCAAAGATCTCAAATAGACCAATCGTCTCTGTATTTCTAATGATGCTTTGTTTCCTTTTTTCTTTTTGTATTCATCATTTTATTTGTAACACTATCTTGAAAGGTATTTATTCTGAACTTAGATTAAAGCTTCTTGTTGTTGACACTATTACAGATGCCCTCATTCCCCCCCACTTTTTCTGCCTCCATTCATCCCCATTCCCCATCCCCTCTGGCCGTCCTCACACTGTTGTCTGCGCCTGTGAATTTTGCATTTATGTTCTCTGGCTAATCCCTTCACCTTCTTTCACCTGGTCTTCCCCTTCCCGCTCCCCTCTGAAAGCTGTCAGTCTGTCCCATGTGTCCAAGCATCTGTTCTTATTTTGTCAGTGTATTTTTTTCATTAGATTCCACATATAAGTGAGATCATTTGGTATTTGTCCTTGTTTGACTGGCTTATTTCACTTAACATAATAATCTTCAGGTCCATCCATGCAGTCCCAAAAGAGAAGATGTCCTTCTTTTTCAAGGCCATGTAGTATTTCATTGTGTAAACGTACCAGTTTTTTTATCCACTCATCTACTGATGGACACTTGGGCAATTTCCAGATCTTGGCTATTGTAAATAACACTGATATGAAGATAGATGTGCATATATCCTTTCGAATTGGTGTTTTGAGATTCTTAGGATATAGTCTCAGCAGTGGGATCACTCAGTCAAAAGGCAGTTCCACTTTTAATTTTTTGAGGAAACGCTATACTGTTTTCCACAGTGGCTGCACCGGTCTGCATTCCTACCAACAGGGCACTAGGTTCCCCTTTTCTCCGCTTAATGACAAGAAGCAGGAAGGATTTGGTAGCTAGGAAGGCTTTTTGTCCTCTGCAAATAGCGTCTAAATAAAGTATTTCTTCAATAGTCATTTCCTACTCTGATTTGCTTATAATTATCCGAGTACTGTTGGGAGATAAATCATAGGTCTCTGTGGTTATACAAAGTACACGGTGAAAAAGATTAAGAACTGATACATATTTAGAATTGTAGATCTCAGAAGAGGAAAGGCTTTCATTGTTGATTTGATAAAACCCTGGGTACCCCAGGTGGGTTCCCAAAGTAGAGGCCAGGGCATTAAGGCCTCACTTGTGATGGAGACAGAGGTAAAACCAGCACCCAATTCTCGGACACCTGCAAAGGAGTGTCAGTTCACTAAGTAGACAGGGCACAGTAACAATTCAGTTACTCGGTTATTTCATCTCTCTTTGCTACAACTATAGATCTTGTCAGCACCCCTAGAGACAGGGTTGCAATAAACATGCCTATCCCCATTTTAAAACAGAAAGAAATCAAGACAATAACAAAATAAGCAAGAAAGCATGGTTAAGAAGAGACACAGAGAAATGCATGGGCAAAGCTACAGTGAAGTTTTCCTCCAACAGCACTCTGATCTGTCTTGAAACCAAGCTTTCTCCTGGTTTTGTTTTGTTTAAATGAAACGTGACAGATAAAACAATGTATTGTGTTTTTGTTATTATCCTCTTTGTTTCCTTTCTTTCCCGAGCTTGCCCAGTATGCAAGCATTGATCTTCTTCTCCTAGAGTGTTATACTGTGGTTTTTTGTTTTCATCAAAACAATTAGCTGCAGCTCTGAAAATATAATTCTACCAGCACATCACAATCCTGTTTCCTGTCTGCTTTAATGAAGCCAGGCATCATGGGAAGCTGAAACACCAGGGAAAAGAACGCATTGTAAAGTATAATTGCTTTCCTATTTTGAATTAAATGTTGTGGAATTTCTTTTCATTTCTTTTCTTTTCTTTTAATTTTCTGGCCCTTCTTTAAGGATATGTTGTGCAACGCCCCAGGCTTAGGGCTGAGGTCTGGAGAGCTTTCAGGGGTGTTAATGCAGAAAATGGGCTGAGATCAAAGATCAATTTATCAGGCTTTTGCCCTTTGTGCCAAGAATGCTTGTCTAATCTCATGCTTGCTAATATTTAGATGTTGAACCCTTAATGTTATCGTTAGATGGTCTCCACCCCATGTGGACACCCACATATCCATTTCCAAAACCCCTCAAAGCTTAAGCTTTTCATTTGTCCCTACGCTCTAGCTCCACTGGCCTTCTTTGAATGTGTGGGTCTTGTTCCTGCCAGGAGCTGTTTCTCTAAGATGCTCTCCCACCTCAGCCCTGCATAACTGGCATGCAGAACCTGTTTAGAGAAGACTTCTCCAAAGCCTCCATCAGCGACACGCCCAGGGACTCTCATTCACTGTGCTCTGCGCTCATGCTTTTCCGGGCGTTCATCACAACCTAACACTTCTGTGATTTGTTCAGTTCTCTGTCTGCCCCAGTGAAAATATAAGCTCTGAGACATCAGGGACCTTTTCAGCTGTGAGCACCACTACATTTTGAGCATTACTTGGCACACAGTAGATGCATAATTAGTATTTGCTGAATGATTGAATGAATGAGTGACTTGAATGGTATATATTTAAAAAATCACAGCATCTGAAAGCAGCAAAAGAACAAAAGGTTGACCTAACTACCAGTTAATTTGTAGAAATATATAATAAACTCCAGAAAGCTACAATGCCATTTTGGGGAAGGCACTCAAAAGCTGCCACAGGGGATAAAAGTCATTTATTCATTTTTTTCAGCAAAACCAGTGTTAGGGGCCAGGCACTGCACCAGACTCCCAGGAATCAGATACTGAGAAAGGCAGACATGGCCTGTGCCAGGGAGTCACACAGGCTAAAATGTGGGGGAAAGGGAGAGAAGGCATCAAGGTCGGGATGGCTCTGTGGCAACATTATTCTCCTTACCCAGTGAACTGATTTAAAGCTCCAGGGTCTCAAAAGCAAAGAAAAGTATTGGCTAGCTAAGCGATGAAAAAAAATATTAAAATATAAAAACGAAGGAAAGAGGTGGTGTCAATTATGACACAGCTGTCCGCGCGCCATTGTTCTGGGACTGGGGAAAACTCAAAGTTCTCACAATGGAGACTGCAGCTAAAGTGGACTGTTCACGGCATCTCCTGGAGAAGCCTCCCACCCCCATGGTGAGGGGCCCCTCCCACTACGGAACCCACCACAATCACCGTTGCCCCAGAATTCACGAGGCCCGGATGAAAAATCCTATTGGTGAGATAACCCACCAAGACCAGGATTGTATTCGTCTGAAAATGATTATGAAGGAGTTCCTAGGGAAATGAAGATAAATCAAACAGTGAGAAAGAAAGTTTTACCATTACGGAGGTGCAGTAGACCCTCAGTCAGTGCCATTGAGGTGGCAAATTTCTAGGGACCCACAAATAAAAAGTATTATGCAATAGATAATTACACTCCAGTGGATGTAACTTAATCATAACATAATTAGTGGCAGGAAAATAAAAAATATTTCACACGAGCATTAAAAGCTGCCAACTTAAACAAATCTTGCTCATTGGCACATGTCAGAAGCAGAGGCTTAATCATAATATAGTCTTGATTTCGGTCCCCCTTGGAAACCACAAGCAGAGCCTCTTAATTATTATCAATGACCCAGGGGATAAAATGGGTAGGTTTGGCTGCAAATCTACTGAAAATTGTATATTTATAATAAATTTAGAGCCCGATGGTTAATCTAGATTATTCTGGACAAATGTGCTTGACTTTTCTGAGGCTATAAATGGAGAAAGAAAAGAACATTACTTCGCTTCAGTTACTTAAGTCTCAAGAGAATATCTTTTCCTTATTGAAGTGTTGAAAAAATTTCATCCACCCAATAAATCTAAGAGTCACTGGCCTTGGTTTAGGGGGCCACTATCCAAAATAAACAAAAATGAACAGTTTCTTCTCTCTGGCTGCATCTGTATAATACCAAATTGACTATCAGCTTCAAAAATAATCAGTCAATTATATGAACAAGCCAAGCTGCTTTTAGTCCTACAGACACAGGAAATGAAGATTGAGCAAATCTTTCTACTTTTCCACTAGTGTTAGGTCAAGTGTACACTTTCCATAGCGCTCCTATCAATTTCAGAGGCCTAAGTCATATAACAGTGCAGATCGGGATAGAATATTCAATTCTTTATGCTCAGAGGCATCTTCTCAATACAGTGTTCTTTAAGCTCATTGGTCTCACGCCATTTATACAGAGGACAGCAAATTTTCTGTGAAGGACTAGGTAGTAAATATCCGAGACTTTGAGGGCCACTTCTGGTCCCTGTCACCTATTTTTCTTTGTTTTATGTTTCTTTTGTTTTGGTTTTGACAACTATCTAAAAACTGCAAAACTGTACTTGGTCCATGAGCCACACAGAAATAGGCCCCTGGCCAAAGGGGGTCCACCCCAACTTCTAACCAACATCAAAGCCTATGACACGTGAAGACCCCAAACAAAGGATGAAAGGGTGACTTTTTTTTTTTCATTTTGCAGATCCCTTCATCCCTTTAAGGAAATTTTACCCAGATCTTGTAGCAGAAATTGTTTTTAAAACTATATTACATTCCTGCTTTATTAGTTGAAATAACTATCACTACCTGATATAAGAAATAAACTCCAAGACCTCAAGTAGCTACCCTCGTAACATTTGTTTTTCTCCCAAGAGGAGGAGGGACAGGAACCATCTGCTCCATATAGTCACATAGAAACCCGAGATCAGCCAGTATTAACACAAGACTCCAAAGTCACCCCTGAAGTTGACATGCAGCTAGTAGACAGGGGACAAGAGAGCATGAAGTACGCCCACCTAGAGCTCACATAAAAAATGTCTTTCACATTTCATTGGTTAGAGCCGGTCCCACAGCCACAGTTAGACACAAGTGTGAGGAATAGGGATGCAGGCTGAGCATCCATTTTCCAGCAAAAACTCTACACTGTAGGACAGGAGTGCAAATCTCGGTGGGGCTGAAGTTCTGCGCCCTGCCTGGGACTCCTAACCACTTCCAATTGCCCCCAAGAATCTGTGCCCATCAACAAATTATAGCCAAAGTATTTTCAATTGCTTCCAAGGATAGGCAGATTGATCAAGAATAAGAAAGCTATTGCTTAATTTTGTTTGATCAAAGTAGACTTCCATAGGTTTATAATTCAGCATTATTCCTGAAAGCAAGGCTTCTAATAAGAGAAAAGAGTTTCCTGAAAATGCAGAAAGCTGAATTTTTACATACTGCAAAGCAGAGCATCAGGATATAACCGTGGAGAAATTGCCTATTTCCTCTGAAATCTCAAATCCCTGCTTCTTTCTTCCTTTGTCAAAAATGGCATATAAACCCCCACTACCCAATGTGTTTTGCGGTCTTATATCTTATCACACCCCCATGCATGTACATCCATAATAAACTTTAGATAGTTTCTCCTGTTTAAAAAAATAAAAAGACATAACTGCAAAGTAAATTTTGAGCAGGAAGGAGATAAGATACAACATAAAGAATGTTTCTCCCCATAAGAAAAGGCAAAGCTCTTCCCAGCCTGAGAGACGGGGCAGAGCTGTGGGCTGGAAGACCTGAGAGAGGTTCTGAAGGCAAAACAGAGGTTCGGTGCTACTTCTCTATCCAACTGAGCCCGGAGTCCCCTGGTTATTGGCCTAAAGCAAAGAGGCAAGCCAACCTGAGGCAACCGCAGTGGAGCTGGAAGAAAGGTATGGCATGGCAAGACAGACAGAGGGACTGAGGCGGATTGTTGGCCAACTTTTCATGGCTTTCAGCAGATTCAAGAACTCACACACAGCCCAGTGAAGGAGAAATAAGCACAAAAAATGTACTGGATATTAGAACAAAAAAGATGCAGATTTCGTGAGAGCTGGTCATCTGTAGCAGCTATCAGAAGATGCTGTAGACCGGTAGAGGCAGTTCCATAACCAACAGTGGCCAGCACGGACCCAGAAGTTATTGCACTAACTGGGGATGTCCCTCCCCTTCCGGCACCCAATGGCACATGGAGAAAGAAAAGGTAAGGAAAAATGTGAGGTAGTACAAACCTGAAATATTGAGCTTTCCCTCCAGTGTGAAGAAGCTCCAAACTGGGCAGTGGCCGAAATAATGCTTAAATTCTACTGCACATTCAACTAGATTAGACTGAAGTTACCAAAATGCCATAAAAAAAATGTTGTCTGCTCTCAGCAGCTTGAGGGAACTTGAGCACGAAATGGAGTTGAGTTATAGAAAACTAAAAAGTTATAGTTCTGTGCCCCCGAGTGGTAATGTATAAATTTATACCTGATCCACTATGTTTATTTTTGTTAAATTGTCTTGTTCCCCCTCAAGCTGAAGGCAATATGTCAAAACACTTTCACCTACTGCAGGAAAGAGTGCTTTAACTGTGATCTCAGATGTTAGACACGGAAGAGATTTCAGAGCAATGTTAGATTTGTGCAGTTGTTATAAACACAAGCTTCGGTGATGGACAGGCTCTGGGGCAAATCATGGCTGTGCCATGTGCCAGCCGCGGGACTTTGAACCTGATGTTGAGCCTCAGCTTCTTCCTTTACGGAACAGAAATAACATGTACTTCACAAGGTTAGTGGCAGGTTAATGAGGATGGGTATGTATTACTCTTAGGACCCAGCATGCGATAAATGCTCCAAATGGGATAGTGAGATACAGTCCATCCCCCTCATTTCCCAGGTAAGATCATACTGAGTCACAAGGTTCAGTGGTTTGCAGAAAAAACACATCCAACATTAAAATTATTAATTATATAATTCAGGTTTAACCAGAGTATGCATTAACAAAAAATAGATTGGAGGCCTGTATCATCACTGTTCTATTTTGACCGTCAGGACCATCTCTAGAAGCAGGAAACCCAGTTCACAACCAATAACTGGCAAACAGGGGGTCAATTCCAGTATGTGTAACGCACGAGCATGTTTCTACTTTAAGACCAAATAAAGCTGTAACATTGTACTTGCTATAGACAAATTTTTTTTTTTACAAAAGCACTTTGTTGAAATTTTGGAATTTTTACTATTGATTACGCGATGTACGAACAAGCTGAACGTTCAAGGCCAAATTCATCTTCAGGTCTTGGCAAGGACCGCACACTCTCACAGGCAGAGTGAAAGCAGCAGCGATGGTATCTGGTGGCACACAGTGGCGACAGTAATCGCTGACATGCATTATCAAGCACTGCAGTAAGCATTTCACCCTGTTTAAGTTTATTTTATATTTAAAAGAACTCTACGAAGGATCTCCTGTTACTATTTTCACTTTAAGATGAGGGGTAGGCTCTGGGAGGTGGCCAACCTTCACAGCTGCTCAGAAACCAGGATTTCAGCCAGGAATTGACTCTGAGCCGGGCTCGATTTCCTTTGCACTGAGATCCCGGGCCATCATCTCTGTGCTCCTCAAGTGCAGACAATGATGATGGAGACCTTCCTGTTTCCTTCAAAATTTTGTTTATCCAAAGCACTCTGTTTTTTCCTTCTTCAAGGTATCCTTTATTCTATTTTTGAATTAATGCTTACGACTGGGTAAGCAAAGATGAACAAATACCACCTCTAAGCAGGAAACACACGACCACCCCTTGTCGACAGGGCCTATGAAGTTCATCCTCCCCACAAGCAGCGCGGCCACAGGCACACAGCCTGGAAATAGCCGTGGGCTAGAGCCCAAGTGGTCACTCCCCCTTCGGAGACCTCGGAATAACCATGTATGGGGCCAGATGGCTACTAGGCTGATCGGGAGAATCCTTTCGTAAGGTATATAAATGTCTTACCACGATGTTGTACACCTGAAACTAACACAATATTGTATGTCAACTATAAAAAGCTCATGCTTGACAACGTTCATGCTTGGCCACTACGTCTTAGATGTATTATTGGTAGCTATATCAGCAGAGATAATAAGAGAAACTCCCAGATCGCCAATAGGCAATCCTAACTCTGAATTTAGGCGGTCCTTGGTAAATCAATTTCTCTGAGTCTCTGCTCACCAGCAAAATCGGACTTGAACACCTGCTCACTTGAGTGCTACAGAGATGCAGTATGGAAATGTTGGTGAAATCTGTGACACAGAAAGAATGCACCACCCCAAAATGGAGTATGTTACCTCCCAGCACAGTATTTAATTCCAAAATAAGTGTCAACATTAAACACAGTGTCAACAGTATAACATAGAGACTCCTGGATGAGAAGCTCTATGTTCTACTTGTAATTGACCTAGTTCCTGAAGTGCTCATAAAATATTCTCTTTGTTTTCAGATCCTGGGACATAGTCTCCATGGTGACTAAGTGCAGGCGATAATGATAGTACCCTTTCTAGCCCTTAGCACCTTTGTTTTTCATTTTCCCATCTTCTTCATGATATTCTTTTTCTTCTTTTTTTCCACTTATCCTCATTGTTGGATGATGAATATGTTTCAGTGATGAAATGTAGCCACCTCTTGGTAGTAAAAATAAGACCAGTCTTCTGCGCAGCGAATCAACCTCTCATCCCCTAGAACCTTCTCATCTCAGCATCCTTCAAGCACCTCTTCCCTTCCTAGGATGAGAATCTGTAGCTCCTGGCGGAGGTTGAATGGAAAGAAACTAATCAGACTAATACTTGAAACTGAAAGAAATCTTAGGATCCACCAGCCTCACCCTCCCGATTCATATTCAGCTAACAGTAAAATTTCTGCACGTACTAAACTGGGGGTTTCATTACATTGACTCATTTAATTTCATATAATCCTTAGAAATTATCTTGCAAAATCTCCATTTTAGAGAAAATGAAATAAAACTCAGAGATGCTATTTGCTTGTCAAGTAACAACATCGTGTTTATACTTCAGGTCAAGGAACCAATTTGTTTCAAATTCAGACCGATCACAGTCCACTGTCCAAAATCCACAGCATGTGGTCCAGACTAATAAAACAATAACAGGCTGAAAACCAAATGAACACTAAGACAAAATGCTAAATGTCATGGATGACATCCTTTGAAAAAAATCCTAATTAAAATATCCTTTTGTTGTAGATTGTTTACATAATGGTTGTGCTTTATTTCTGACACTGAAGGGTGGTAAGAAATGTTTCTCTCCAGATTTTCTTAAAAGAGAATTCACTCACAGTTGGATGTTGCTTGTTTCGATGGTGTGAACGATGAGAGAGAGAAAGAGTGATAAATAATTTATGAACAAGACTGCTTCACTGATCAGATTGGGCGATGAAAACTTCTTTGAAAACCCACGAGGAACATTCTTAACGATATTATTTGCACTTCTCTTGGGTCGTTCTTGTCTCCCACCACCACCGCCTCCCTCCCTCCGCCCCATGCTGTTTGATTCTGGCTTAACAGTCACCACTGTGCAGAAATGTAGTAGCAAACACAATGAAAAGCCTCTCCACATGATTATTTTCAAAAGTAATAAGACATGTGTAACCGGGAAAATCAGCCCGTCCAACGTGTCAGGTAAGGAACTTGGATGATTATATTTTTAAACGCTGCTTTCACACCAGGTAAGGGCCGAGAGGCAAAATTCCAGGGGTCTAGGGCGGACGTTTGCTGCCATCTACCGGTCAGTGATGGAGAAACAACATATGCTCCTCGATTCCCTGAAGTGAAGATGAGAGAATTCCCGAGTTGGAGGTTGGCGGGGAACCATTCTTTTTAATAGGTATGGAAATCCCTGTGGAGAGGAATTTCTACAGCCAATCACGGAACCATATTGTATCTTGCGCTGAAGAATGTTTAACAGCAACCCTTGCCTATGATCTCTGGATTCCACCCATAAAAAGGGATGCCACCCTCCTCCCTTCATGCCTTCAACCCCTGTAAGTTTGAATATGTCCGAATTCATCTTCACTCTCCTGAAGCTCAAAACTGAGGAGAAATAGCACAATAGTTTGGTCATTCATCTGGGCTTTTCTCATTAGGAATTACTAGTTGCCTGGAACTTCAGGCAAGTTACTCAACCCCTTTAAACATCATTTTCCTTATACAGAGGATGGGAACAACCATACTTCACAATGTCACTGCTCATCTTTTATCCAATGTACGCTCATTGAGATGCTGGCATGATGATGGAATGTGGGGATAGGCATAAACTTCCTTGCAAAATATCTGACACATGTAAGCTTTCAATGAAGGCCGGCTGTTGTTACCCGTCACAGTGCCATTGCTTACCTCACCTAGCAATGAAGAACGATTCCAAATGTGAAGGGGGGAAACTACCCAGAACGAAATCCTTGAGAAATTAAAAACTCATTTTTTTTGTACCTCAAGGTAGACCACGACTAGAAGGAAAGCTGGCAAAGCCAAAACAGAAGGACAGCCACACAGATCAGAGAATTTCTGCATTGATTTAATCTAGATAAAGAGTAGAATGGATACCAATTCCAGTCCAGTTATCACAACAGTCCAAGAGACGGTGAAATGATTCTCTGAAGCCAAGAAGTTTGAAGAAATGGGTGTATGTGGAGATTAAATGATTATGCTCAGATCATTTCACGTGGTCACATATGTTTGTTTATGAGCAACACTTGCGATGTGGCCAGACGTGCAGACCCAGGGAAGACAGAAGGTTATGTTCTTGGGACAGAGAGGATAAATGGAAATACAAAAAGGACCACTTTCTACTCATGATATATGTAAGTATGTGATATTTTGAAGCACTTACTTTCTTAGCCTTATAATCATCACTATTAAGAGGATTTGGGGAAATAATTGTGGTATACTCATAAATCTTCTTACAGCATATTCACTGGAATAATAAGCTCAAGGAATCTGTTGAAAAAGGTAGCAATTGTGCAGGATCCTATGTTGAGTGCTCACAAAATTTAACCCTGTATCCACAGCAAGTAACTTCATTTAAATCAGAGAGCACATCATTGCTCAAAAAAATACACATTAAGGAGTGGGTAGAGAAACAGTATAACACAGTAGATTCAAGGATGGACTCTGAAACCAGGCTGCTGGAGTTCAAATCCACTCTCTATAGGAGAACTTTCTGCGTGGCAGAGGCCCATCTCCCACTCCGAAAGGCAAATGAGGTCCGGTACAAAGGACTCATGTCCACAGATAGGTTCTCCCATGGGAAATCAGGCCCGCATTGTACCTAGACCACTTTGAGGCTTGCTTTTTGCTAAAACTCCCTCACCCTGAATTGAGGCAACAAATATTTACTCCATATCTTTAAAATAACTTCCTAAAATCTATGCTAAACCTTCCAAGGACAAGTATAACCAATTCAACTACTTTTCCCTTTACATTTGCAAATATCCTTCCTTTTTGATGTAATCAGCAACATCCTCTCCTTTGCTTTCTGTAAAAGGTAACCACCTAAAGCAAACCTGTGCATAGTAAATGAGGACTATCCTCAATGTACTGTGCCCAGAAAAGCAATAAAAGCCTGTCAAGGCAAGGGTCAGGGGGTTCTTCTCTTGAAAAGGTGGCCATGCCATCCCTTTTCCTCCACAGGATTCGGTAGTCCATGTGAATCTGTCTCATCCGGGGTCCGCATCAACGCTCGGCAATGTACGAGTGTGCAACCTTATTAAATGTCTCTGTTTCTGTATTTGTTCCCTGTAAAGTGGAGGTGAAACAGTGCCTAGCTCAGGAGTTGTTCTGAAGATTAAATAAGTCTAATATATGCAAATCACTTAGAACGGTGCCTGATATATAGTAAGCACCATGTGTTAGCTATTACTATAGAAGCAAAAAAAAAAAATTTTACAGTGAACAGTTCTTCTGAAAGAAAAATAAGCACTAGTCCTGCAGAATTCTTCTATGCTGATGATTTCCAAAGTTTTATTTTTTTAACAGTAGAATTATTTTTTAAAATGTTAAATCATCCAGAAGTCCCAATATGTAAGGAATAAAAGCAGGACTGAATTGGCTGAAGCCAGGTGACAGCCAGGACCCCCAGTGATCCCCTACGTGGTTCCTGCCGCAGAACCAAGAGGAACCCAGAAAACTAAGAACAGTGAGAAAACCAAATATTTTTGCCGTCTGTGGTTCCCCACACAAACTTTTTTTAAATGAAAGTAGAGTTGACATACACTGTTGTATTAGTTTCAGATGTACAACATAGTGATTCTACATTTATATACCTTATTATGTGAACACTGTAAGTCTAGTAACCCTCTGTCACCATGCGAAGTTATTACAATAGTATTGACTACGTTCCCCGTACTATACACTACACCCCTGTGACTAACTGATTTATTTTATAACTGGAAGTTTGTACCTCTTATTCCCCTTCATGTTTTTTACCTATTTCCTCACCCCCCTCCCCTCTGGCAGCCATCAGTTTGTTCCTTAAATCTATGAGTCTATTTCTATTTTGTTTTGTATGTTCATTTCTTCTGATTTCTAGATTCACATATAAGTGAAATAATATGGAATTTGTCTTTCTCTGACTTATTTCACGCAGCACAGTACCTTTTGGGCCTATCCATGTTGTCACAAATGGCAAGATTTCATTCTATTTTATGGCTAAATAATATCCCATTGCATATATGTACCACATTTTCTTTACGCATCATCTATTGATAGGTATCAGTTTGTTTCCATATCTTGGCTGTTGTAAATAATGCTGCAATGGGCATAAGGGTGCATGTATGTTTTTGAGTTAGTGGTTTCATTTTCTGTGGATAAATGCCAAGAAGCAGAATTTCTAGGTCTATGGAAGTTCTATTTTTAATTTTTTGAGCTAACTTCATAGTGCTTCCACAGTGGCTGTACCAATCTGCATTCTCACAAACAGTGCATGAAGGTTTTCCTTTTCTCCACATCTTTACCAATGCTTGTTATTTGTTGACTTTTTTTAATCCTCACCCAAGGACATGCTTATTGATTTTAGAGAGAGGGGAAGGGAGGGAGTAAGAGGAGGAGAGGAACCTGTGCCTTTGCCAGGGACCAAATCCAAAACCTCGGCATGTGCCCTACCTGGGAATCGAACACACCACCTTTCTTTTTATGAGACAACAGCTTCAATCAACTGAGCCACACCAGCCAGGCTATTTGCTGACTTTTTAATAACAGCCATTCTGACAAGTGTGAAGTGATATCTCATTGTGGTTTTAATTTGCATTTCTCTGATGATTAGCAACATAGAGTATCTTTTCATATGTTTATTGACAATCTGTATATCTTCTTTAAAGAAGTATCTGTTTAGCTTCTCTGACTATTTTTTTAATTGGATTCTTTGTTTTTATGATGTTGAGATGCATGAATTCTTTATAGGTTTTGGATATTAACCCCTTATTAGATATGTCATACACAAATATTTTCTCACATTCAGTAGGTACTCTTTGTGTTTTTTAAAGGTTTCTTTCACTGTGCAAAAGGTTTTTATTTTGACCTCGTCTCATTTGTTTATTTTTGCTTTTGCTCTTGCCCGAGGAGACATTTCAAAAAAGAAAGTTGCTAGATCAATGTCAAAGAGTTTACTGTCTATGTTTCCTCCTAGGAGTTTTATGGTTTCAGGTCTTAGATTTAAGTCTTTCATCTATTTTTGAGTCTGTTTTTGTATATGTTGAAAAAAGTAGTCCAGATTTTTTAATTTATCTGCCCGGTTTTTCAAACACTACTTGTCAATTCCCCATTGCATACTCTTACCTCCCTTGCCATAGATAATTGACCATGTAAGTATGGGCTTTTTCGGGCTCTCTATTCTGTTCTATTGATCTATGTGTCTGTTTGTGTGCCAGGGCCATACTGTTTTGATTCCTATATAGTTTGAAATCAGAAAGTATGATATATCCCCAAATTTGTTCTTTCTCAAGATTGCTTTGGCAATTAGGGGTCTTTTGTGGTTCCAAAGAAATTTCAGGATTATTTGTTCTAGTTCTATGAAATTTTTTATTGAAATTTTTATTAAATCTGTAGATCACTTTGAGTAGTATGGACATTTTAACAATATCGATCCTCCCGATACATGAGTACCATATGGCCTTTTATTTATTTGTGCTGTCCCAGCGCAAACTTTTTGGAGAATGAGTTTGACCTCAGCAAATTGGAACCAGAAACACAAATGGTGACAGACATATAACCTATTCCCATGCTCAGCAAGGCATGCATCTCACAGGGTCAGGAGTTAGTTCTTAAGTCCCAAGTGATGAGGAGATTAAACACAGACTGCATTTGTGAGCACCTGAGGAAGACGTGCTTCTTGATTCACCAACTCTGTCTTTCTTTAGTCACTTGCTCTTAATCTAATGAACACACCACCAGGGGAGGATGAGACACATGGAAGGTTATTGAACATCGCAAAACAGCATAACAAAGTGAAACAATCTAATTTCAGCATAGGTGTTGTGGTGATTGAGACGTATTTCACAAAGCTTGGTGTTCAATGGCCCATAGACCATAAAGCCCCAGCTATATGGCACTGGATTGGTCTGATATTCAACCAATAATATTTGTCTTAGAATGACAGCCTCAGTCCCCTAATCACTTGTGCCTCCTTATGCTGACTACAGTCTTTTCTCTTTCAAGGTCAAGAAAATGATGCTTCTGCTCACTCTGAAGCTCTTGGTGGTGGTGGTAGAGGTGCCTTTTAAATAATGTTGCTATGAACTTAAACCAGCAGCATTAATATTGCTTCTTGAACATATCTATTTAAAAGGATATTTCTGCTAAATGAAATTATTGCAGCATTTGTCAAAGAATTATTTTAGTTTCAGCACTCATACAGAAGCTCCTTTTGAGTATGTCAGTAATATATTAAAGGTTTGTCATGTATGATTATTCCTTAAAGCTTGTAATGATCGAAAATCATTTTTATACTCTCTGTGGAAGATCAACTCAATTTCAGATGTTCCTTTTCAAAGTTTGTTCAATATAAGGACTACATGGAAGTTTTAGAATATATTCCAATCTATATGCCTGTTTCCTTTGGGGCACAGTAAGTTTTTTTCCAATTGTATATGCTCCAATATACCACTTGATATTGGCAATGCTTCATGAAAAGTTTTCTAATTATTCTTCCTTTTTAATATTACCTTAAAGGTTGAAATCTTCTTACATGATATTTTGGTTAGACTATATTGAGTTTTTTATGACAAGACACTTCTGTCCTCTGCCAGAATGTCTTCTGTAATACACATGCAAATGCTCAAGCAATTATTTTTAGTAAAGACATATCAGTTCAATAGTTTCCTATTTGCTGTCTACAAAGGGAAATGGCACAGGAAATAATCTAAGAACCCATCACAAGAATATGAGGTCACAGGACAAACACTGGGGTAGTTGGCTGAATAAATGGGACCTTATAAAGAAGGGAGCTTGGCTGTGCACACTCTGCTCTGCAAACTGAGTGGATCCCAGAGAAAAGAGTCAACTCCATCTAATCCATGTTGCATTTTATTTTCCCAAACATCATCTTTCAAGAAAGCAGTCGAACAAGTAAAAATTGGATATCTCAGCATAAATAACACTTGATCTTCACTTGTCATGGATATTTGCTGCTGACACATTGGTTTCAATAGTTGAGACACTAAAAAAACCTGCAGTCATTGTACTGCAAACAGTGAATACGTTTTTGAAGAGCTGAGATGGAGTTGGTCTCAGCATGCGTAGAAAGACTTGATGAGCAAAGAGACAGGGCTCCAAACCTCTCTGGGTAGGGGAGAGGAGGGGAGAACAGGTAAGAATGGGGCTAACATTACCGTTCAACAAGAGACATGAGTTCCTGATGTCTGTATCCTCTGCCTGGGGCAAATTTCTTCCATCTTACTCATTCAGACACTGCTTTAAATTAAGTATCTCATAAACAGATCTAATCTTGATTTAGTCTACCTGTAAAAGGTATTTTAAGAAATAACTTATTTTACTGCTTCTTAAATAATGCTTTTAAAGAATACCTTGAGGTGTCCATAAGTTGGTTAACAGTAATAACAAGCCCCAGAATAGTAAAAACAAAAATTAAAGATATTATACAGAAGCAATTGAGAGCGCAGTTTCCTTTCAGCCTCCTTGTGCTTTTGAATCCAGGATTTTGGATTTGGCCCCCTGGGGAATCTCTCCTACTTGCAAAATTTTAGCATTATTCTCTGAGAAGGAGATCTTGGTAAATATGAGGCCTTGTAGTAAAAAGGACCTAGGGTACAGTCCTGCCACTTGGAGGAGGTAACCACTCCCACACCACAGAGGTCATATCTGACACAGGGGAAACGATGAGAACCAGTACCTGAAAGGTTTAAGTAACAAAATAGTAGAAACCACTTAAAAGGCACAATACCTGGCATGTTAGTAAGCACTCAATAAATATTAGCTATTACTAATATTATAGTTTGTATCCCTCCAAAACACATACCAGACTTTCTCATGGTCTGAGGTCATTTTACTGCTGCTTTAAGACCTAAGTCATGAGAGTGGACTCCAATTCAGCTATTATTTCCTAAATTAACCATCTTATGTAATTAGCATCTCCTGATTTGTATGTCTGGGTTTTTGTCCCCATAATTATCTCTTCTTTTTTCTCTTAAACAACATTGCCACCCACGTAGGATTTTAAATTACAGCTTTCATAACCTTAGCTTTTAAAACTGCTCAAATAGCCATCTTTTGTTGTTGTTGTTGTTGCCTTCATCACAGTGCATGAAAAAAATCCTTGGAGAGGGCCACTCTGTTCCTCCATCATGTATGAAGGTCCATCCTGTCCTAACAGCGAAATGACCCCACTTCCCTCCTCACCCCCAGGGACTTCCTCGATCTTCTCAGTCAGGGCTCTGTGATAAATTTTAAAATCACACGGACCTCTTGAGTTAAACAAAGATAAACCAAACATACCTCCATGCCAGTCACTCCCCACCTGTGAACACTAAGGCCCACCGGGTACTCTGGACAGAGTTCGAGGCCAATTTGGGTTGTAGAATATGAGATGTGAAAACTCTGAAATGAATACAGGTCATTGTCCCATTACCCTCCACATCCCAGCCAAGTGCATCCTGGGAGGTGGAGCATGAAAGGAAGAGGGACATAGAGAGGCAAAGAGAAACCATCTTCATGTCAGAAATTTACAGTTAGAGCTAGCCACAGAGAGCAGACATCACGAACACAATACAGCACTATCTGTTTTTTCTTTGTTTTGTTTTTTTTTTACATTATGCTTTCCATTCTTCACTTCAATCCAACTTTATTTCTCTTTTGAAAAAAGAAAGTCTTGCCCTGGCTGGTGTAGCTCAGTGGATTGAGCTCAGGCTGGGAACCGGGCGGTCCCGGTTCGATTCCCCGTCGGAGCACATGCCTGGGTTGCGGGCCAGGTCCCAGTGAGGACCATGTGAGAGGCAACCATACATTGATGTTTCTCTCCCTCTCTTTCTCCCTCCCTTCCCCTATCTCTAAAAATAAATAAAAATAAAAATCTGAAAAAAAAAGAAAGAAAGTCTTAATGCTGAAATTTACCAGGAGAATTTTTTTTTCCATCCAAATGAAAATCAGCAAGATTGCTGGTTCTCTCATCAATTGTGTAGATATCCTGCCGAGTAACAAGTTTAATGGATGATGCAGGAATATTTCAGCAGATAGATCATCTCGAAACTTAACCATCGTCTAGTGCACATTAAACATAACTTTCTCAAGCTGTGGAATTAATGAAGAGCTGGAAAGTTCACTGGCTCCATGTTTTTCTAATACGGCCATAAAAGAAGACTCCACATAGTTCTTTCTCTTACAATTTAGAGGCTGTTATTTTCCCTAGTGAAAAAAAAAGGCGGGGGGTCAATTTTCTCAATCTCTTGGACTGAGTGACTATCCACTTTGATGAAATCAATCAGCGTGAATGTCAATGGTCCTTCTATATATGACTATATATAAATTATTTAAGGCACAATTTTGCCTGAAATTGAGAAAATTTAAGCATTTCCGTTATAAGAAATTGAAATGTTTTTATTAAACTTTTCCTGAGCATTTGAGCATATTATCTGGGACTGAGTCGTCATGTCTGAATATTGGTCTCATTTAACGAGCCCACATTCCTCTGAAAACAGTCATGATTCTCCCCATTTTCTCAGCTGAGGTATCTGAGTCTTGGGAAGTATGTCCCAATGTTAAGTAGTATGGCCCAAAGTAAATGTAGAAAACTGTAATCAGGTCTGATCCAAAGTGCATTTGTTTAACCATTGAACTAAATGTATTAAAAGGAGAAAACTAAAAATAATTAACTATGCAGAGTTTGGCTTATGATCAATTAAGGGAATGTATCAGTAAAAAGCATCTACAAGTATATTTCTAAGGCACAAACTCGAAGGGGAGATTTCACGTGAAAAAAAAAAAAGGAATAATGGAGATGTGATGAAAGGGAATCAGACAAGGATGAAGTCTATCTGTATCAACAGCTCCCATCCACTCCTGTTTGAAAAAACCATGCTGAGAGCAGAGTAAAGGACTCTTTGTTCCCATCTGCAGAAGACAAAAGCATCAAGCTTCTGAAACTGAGTGTTGTAGCTGCCATTCTCTTCCTATTTCCCTGCTTGAGGGTCCAATTAAAATAGAAAAAGGCTGCAGTTTGTGTTTTTCCGTTACCAATAGGTATATATTATTCACTTTGATTTCTCTAGGCACAGAAACTATTGAGCTTGTAACAGGGAAAAGGAAAAGAGACCAGTAGCTGCCATCTGCTCAGATCATAAGGGCAGCCTGTCGACAGAGCACTTAATAAGGCCACTTCTTCCCAAGAGTGCTTATCACCTGCAGGGGTGCAGGTCACTGGACCCTGGGTGGAGCTGGCGTGGCCAGAGGTACATGAGGTTCCTCCACATGCCTCCCTCTCCACAAATATCAGCATCATAGCTTCATTGCAGTCCACACACACCAAACAAGCCCTATAAAAAGCAAATAATCCCACCAAACAGCTGGAGACACTGAAGTGTCTAATCGCTAAATGAATACCCAGGTAAGTCAATATTTGTGCCATTTAACTGACTGTACAGTGCTAATCAAATGTTATCAAATATAAAGTGGTATTAGGATAGAGATGGCTTTCGTGTATTATATTGTGACATCTCCATAACTTGGCAACAGTTACAGTGACAATTTAGTACTGGCAGTAGTATCGAGAGTCTGTATTACATGAACAGTTCTCAGATAACGACATGGTGCCATAAATACTTTCTCAAAGGTCTCAAGACCAGGAAGTGGTATAGCCTGGACTCAAATGTGCGTGTTTTCCTTCCCATTTCAGCAACGTTTCCACTGCATCAGGGCTCCTGCTCCCTCCTTGTGTTACATAAACGTCTTTACACAATTATGTTTCATGAAGGGTGGAAGAATGCGCCACCTCAAAATCTGTCTCTTTTTTTAGAAAGATTATTTAGAGCTGAAGGCAATTTGCAAAAGAGCAGTTATAAGGAAAGCTCTTCGCCCCCCCTCGTTTTCACATAAAACAGGATAGAAGTTTTATTCTAACTTCTTTTCTTTATTTATTTCATTTTTACTTTTTAATTTTTCAATTGCAGTTGACATTCAGTATTGTTGTATATTAGCGTCAGGTATACAGCACAGTGGTTAGACAACTATGTAACTTATGAAGTGACTCCCCAGATAATTCTAGTACCCACCTGGTCCCATACACAGTCATTACAAATTATGGACTATATTCCCTGTGCTGCACTTTACATCCCCGTGACTATTTTCTAACTGACAATCTGTATTTCTTAATCCCTTCCCCTTTCTCATCCAGCCCCACCCCAACCCCTCCAATCTGACAGCCCTCAGTTTATCCTGTATTTATGAGTTGAACAGCATGTGAATTGGTAAAGGTGCTCCCACCTCCCCTTTTTACTAGGAAGGACAGAAATTAATCATTGGGGGCAACTCAGACCCTTATCAGCCCAGAAGCAAGACCAGAGGAATCTACATTACAAGCTTTACTAATTAGCTCTTAACTTACATCAGTTTCCCTCATATACTGATTTTCTGCCCCGAGAAGCCTAAAACCCTTTTTTTCCCTTGGTCTTGTTAATTCTCCACAAATTTATTGTTCTTTGCTAAGATATTGTAAAAGCCTAAGTTTTAACCACTTCCTCGAGTTACTCATCACTAACTGTGCTACACACATCAATAAACTGTTTCTTTTTCTCCTGTTAATCTGAGTTTTGTCAGTTTAATTTGCAGCCAATGAACCAAGATGGATAGAGGAAAAATAAATTTTTTCTTCCCCTACGTTGACATAATTTATATCAGTAATATTAAAACTATCTTCTGGCATGGGTTTATTAATTAAATAAGAACAACAACTTTAGGTCTTTAAGGTGCTGTTTTTAATTGGCCCACACACACTTATAAATGCCAACACATTACATTCACGGTCACTTGTTTTAATGTCAATTTTTCACACCATCAAGCTAAGAATTTCTTCATATCTGCCTGGAACAAATTAGTTCAATTCCCCCGTTCTCTCAAAATCTGAAGAAACCCTAATGAAAAAATAATATCCCAAAGTGGAAAAATATATTAAATTTCCTTGCAGGCCACTGCCCGATTTTCTTTAGCGATAGCTCAATACTTTTGAATATGTTGGTTTATGAGTCTGTGATTATCTGGTTGTATTAAAAATGGTCTAGAGCAGGGGTGTCAAACTCATTTTCACCAGCGGCTACATCAGCCTTGTGGTTGCCTTCAAAGGGCCAAGTGTAATTTTAGGACTGTATAAATGTAACCACTCCTTAACTAGGGGCAAGGAGCTCGGTGCTTCCACCGGGTAGAAACAAGGTGCCAGGCCAGATAAAACAAGGTAGAAGGCCGAATTCAGCCCTTAGGAGTTGTGTTTGCCACCTGTGGTCTAGAGTACGTTTACCTGACTAAAGCCAAGCCCCTCTTGTCTACTTATTCTGTCCAGGTGAGAAGTGACGCTCTTGAAACTGGAATAAGCCAATGTCTAAGCAGAACTGCCATCCTTTACAAAGTGCTCACATGTGTTCCAAACTGTCGGTGAGCTGGTGCCGAGCGGCTTTTGGGTATCTCCACGTAGTTAGGCCCTGCAGTCTACACAATTGACTTATGGGTAATGTGGTATGAAGTTTGCATTTCCAAATGGAGTTCTCTTTTTCAACTCCAGACTTTGTCAGTGGCAATTGAATGTCATCACCTATAGACTGATTTTTGATCCTAATATGCCACAAAGCATTCGTCTCAGAATTGTTCCAAGCGGGCGACCATCCACATCTCAAAAACCATTACCAGTGAGCAGCACGTTTCATCAACCAATATACATAAGCAATATTTTCTTTAAAACTCTGAAATGAATCCAAGTTCTTCTAATCCTCAAGCGAAGTCCAGATGCATGGAAAATGTTAGTGATTATCCCCCCATAATTGACTCTGTTTTGTGCATACTTTGCAAAGATTTAGGTTTTCAGGTAAATAATATATGAAGTCATTTCATTTGGTGGCAGCAAAAAACCAGGTGAAAACAAGGGAATTGTGGCTGACTTTTCTTTCCCAGTCACAGATTCTTCAAATCCAGGTGATTCTGGGTGATTTTGTGGAACAAAAAAATGTTCACATAACAAGAAGCACCTAGCATGTCTGAAACTCAACAACTTCTATGAAAAAGGCAGCTATTGAAGAAGAACAAAACGGGAAAACTGTGATCTGAACTAAGGAGTGGCCTGTAGAATAAAGATAATTAACCAATCTGCAGATCTTTAAATCAGAATAGGACCTACTATAAGTACAAAGAGAGGAACATCAGCTGAAAAGCAAGCTTACTCTTTTCATATTTTTTGTAAAGAAAGGGCTGTTCTAACATTGCTACTTATAATTTCTACTAATAACTTTAGAATATTTACAAAGAGAGGAAAGGAGGAACTTTCAGTGTGGTATTAAATTTACAACATTCTTAATGAAAAGGCATTTAGATGATTTTTGTTTAGTTAATCAAAAATTACTTTAAAAGGGCCCTGGCTGGGTGGCTCAGTTTTTTGTTGTTGCTGCTGTCCATAAACCAAAAGGTTGTGGGTTCAATCCCTGGTCAGGATGTGTACGGGAGGCAACTGATCAATGTTTCTCTCTCACCTCAATGTCTCTCTCTCTCTCTCCCCTCCCCACCTTTCTCTCTAAAATCAATAAACATATCCTTGGATGAGGATTTAAAAAATAGTTTAAAAGGAAATTATAGAAACTCATAGAGCCCTGGCTGGTATAACTCAGTGGATTGAGTGTGGGCTGCGAACCAAAGGGTCGCCAGTTCAATTCCCAGTCAGGGCACATGCCTGGGTTGCGGGCCAGGTCCCCAGTAGGGGTCATGTGAGAGGCAACCATTGATGTTTCTCTCCCTCTCTTTCTCCTTCCCTTCCCCTCTCTCTAAATATAAATAAATAAAATCTTTATTTAAAAAGAACTCACAGACACAGACAACAGTGTGATGATGGCTAGAGGGAAGGGGACAAGGGGACAGAAACGGGGACATCTTTAGTAATGTAAACAATAAAAATAATGGAAAATAGTAACACAAACATAGATTAGATACATAAATAAACTTTTGTTTAGCACTATTTTGTTGAAAGTCAAGGTCCTTTCTTTGAGACTATCTCTAAAAATTGAAATTTGACCTCAACTTTCTTGCGTAAAACCCACATATTTCATCATCTAAAATCCCCAGTTCCAATTTCTTTAAAGAAAAAGAAACAGAACTTAAGCAATTAAAGAGCAATCTAAATGCAAGATCCTTCTAGATATTTATTTGTGTCCAGTCTCTTTAAAATTTCTCACCAACACCTAATTTTACTTGAATTTGTCTAACAATTTGCTTTTATCAAGTCTTTAAAAAGCATTCAACTTTGTTTTATAAAAATGAGTTTGTTCTCTAAAGTGATTCGTTAGCTAATATAACCCGAAGTAAATTATATAATTAGAACAATGAGCACAACTGACGCACAAGTATGGAAACAAAGACAATTGACTCTTTGTAAGTATATAACTCGACAGGCGGGAGCAGCTAATATGCTTTCAGGAATGTTAAGGATACAGGGGCATCAATCACACGTTCGTGTCTGTTAGCCATTGCCATAATATGCTTCAATAACAAGTACAGAAATAACTGTAGAGTCTTACAGCAACAAATACATACATCTCTCACTCACAACTTTCGGGGTCACTTGGGGTTCAGCTGAACCAGGATCCAGGTTGCAGGTTAAGATAAGATTTCTCTGTGTATCTCTGTAACCCAGACTGAAAGAGGACCTGGGACTCTACCTGGGAACTGTTCTCGTGGTGACAGAACAAGGACAAGAGAGCCAGGCTAAATCACACAGACACGTTTCAAGCCTCCTCTTATGTCAGATCTACCAATATCCCAATGACTAAAATAAGTCATGTGTCCAAGTTCAGAAGCATAGGGTGAGAAAGGACACTCCATCTATTGTGAGGCCATCTCCAGAGTGTGGCCGTATAGTTCCACGACAGGGAAAGAACCAAGGCCAACAACGACAATGTTCGATGTAGTAAAAAAGCAGCGTTTGATCCAGAGACTCTATTAAGTGGAAGCCAAGAAAGATCCTATTATACTTAGTTCCAAAGGAAGTAAGGAACACAGGGAACTCTAAATTTATTTCTTGGTTCACTCATTCACTAATTCATATGATCAACACAAATATATTGTGTTTTTTGTGCATGCCAGGTTCTCTGGAGAAATGAAAAAAATGAGAAGAATTACCTTTACCCTTGAGGACCTGAGGGATTATCTATGCTGAGAGTTTAAAAGAATGGTTCAGACTAGACAGTGAAAAAGAAAAAAGTTGGTTATTTGACTTTGAATGCCTTGATTAAAACTGATTTACCTTCCTAAGTATGCTTTTGAATGAACTACTAATAAAATAAGCTAAAGTGCTCTGATTAATTTTAATAGCAAATAATTACACATTGCCTTTTACCCTTTCCTTTCAGGTTGTCACACCTAATATATTAAGTGTGAGCGAGTAAAGAAATATATTCTGTAAGACTAGGACACAGCAGTGCTATTCAGAAGAAGACACCTGGATAGCACCAAATCAATAAATATTCAGCTGTTTAACAAAGGAGAGAAAAGCTTTGACAATAGGAGAATAGTGCAATTACTGTTCTGAGGATATTTCTGCTTTTCCTACTACCAGCAGATAAATATTAAGTATATTTAGGAATCTTATATAAGATAGAGAAAAAATACTGCAGCGCTCAAGATTCTTCCATTTCCATTTTTTAAAAGTAGATTAAGAATTCAGATGCTCAGGGAAAACACTGCAGAATTCTAGTGCTTGTTCCGCCACCAATTAGCTGTGTGGCCTTTGGCAAATCACCTGGTACTTCCCTTGAAACCTTCTCTGATTGCTCTTCCCCTCCCAATGCTGGGGTAGGTGGGGACCCCTTTATTCCTTTATATCTTAATCCTAGCTCTATTACCTTGCTAATTAAACTGTTGCAATTACTATAGATATATTTGCCTCTTGCACTACTGAGATACTTGAGATCTGAGTCAGTGTCTTATGCATTTTTATAGAATGAATCTAGGAAAGAAAATAAGACTGTTTGATGACTGGTCTAAAACACTCACAACTCTACTATAGGCTCCTTTGAAATTCTGTGAAAATCTGTAAAGTTCACTTTGGCTGAAGATATCCCAATGTTTGCTGAAGAACAAATATCACTCCCTGTCCCATAAAGTGTAAGACTTTCTATTACAGGACTCAAGCCCAAATTCAGTAGGCTGATACTTTATTCTTTAATATTGCATTTAAACAACTTTGAATATAAAGCTCAAGTCTTTAATTTGCCATCTTTTGGTTGTTGACAAATAATATAAATGTACAAAGATGAAAATCTTGATATTTCTTGGACTTGCAATACAATCTTTTAATAGGCCATGGCTATGACCTAGAGAAAATGCATGAATGAGAGATGAAGTAACTTGCACAAGAGAGCCAGGAATCTCATCAATGATATGCCCAGACCCTACACCAAGTCTAATGTAACTTTAAAAAATAATAAAGAGAAAGAAGAAATATTACTCAATACCTTGCTTCCTTGCACGCCACAGGCATCCTTTCCTTTTATTTGCCACGCTGATGACTGTTTGTGGACATGCCCCACTCTGGAACTCCCCGCTCTTATTTATGAAGAGCTCTGCCATAATGGACAAGGCATCTGGCCTCCCAGATTTCAATTCTCATAAGGGACCTGACTTGTACGATTCCATGATCCCTTCTATAGACACTCTGGGCAACAGAGAGATTAGGTTGGGATTTGGAAATATCTGTTATAGAATGGGATTTGAGGTGTATATAAATAATGACTCAGAAGGCTGAGACATTTCTGAGGGGACTCATTTTCTCCCTCGTGGTAGGAAGTTTTCATAGTGAGGACAGAGTCTTGGGAACAGGATGGACATTCCTGCGGCACTCAAACTTGACTGAGGTCTGTCTTCAATGTGTTGCGAAGGAGTTACAAATAGCTGAAAGCTCTTGTAAATGGGTGAGATAACTTAAATTATGCCAAGGAATTGAGTGCCAGAGGAAGCAAGAGAGAAGCAAAAACATTATATGTTTTTTTGTGTAAGTGTGTGGATTATGTGTATACACACACACACATATATATATATATGCACATGCGTGCACACATGTATCTTCTCTTGTTAACGCACTTTCAAAACTCTGATATTGATTTTTATTTTTATTATAATAGCCATTTTGGGAGAATTTGTAATGAAATGGGCAAAATTACATAGCTGGTAAGAGCTTAATTGGTGATTGCATTCTGATAATATAATAAGAGTTTTATAGTTGACTACTTTTGGTCTAGCTTTGGGAATTTTTACTACAAAGAAAAAGATTTGTATACAAGAATAGTCAGTGTAACATTGTGAAAAACTGGAAATAAATGCTCTACGTGTCCAAAAGCAGTGACAGTTTTAGCGGCAACAATGTAGTGGCAGAGCTACACTGAGACCAGGCCTTCTGAGACTCTGAGCAGAGGACCCTCCGTTATCCTACGCTGCAGCCGCTCTCTGAACCACAGAAATATTCAAAGTGGAAGAGCCCTTTGTCATCATCTCCAAAGTTCTCATTTGATACACAGGAACCCAATGGCAAAGATGTGAAGTAAATCACCCAGAACCCTTTATAGTCACCATAGTTTCTCTTTAAATAGGACAGGAATGATGGCTCTCAACCTTCCTTCTCTAAACCAATAGTAATCAAATCTCACTCTTAGTCTCACACAGTCGTGCTACTTGGCAAAGTACCTAGTTTCTACCAGCAACATTTCTCTTATTAGGTCAGTTTCCGGAAGGAAAATTAACGTCACCCATATGTTCAAAAGCTAACCTACTTTCTTTGGTGCTGATGGGTACAAAGACACTACCGTATTGCACTGGTCCACTCAGCCTGCTTCCCAAAGGACTTCCTAATGCCTAGTAAATCTGGCCTCAGTCTGCGATTTGTAAAAAAAAAAACAAAATCCCTGACTTTTCTCATAAAACACAGTGGAAAGCTTTTCCTAGTCCTGCCTTCTTGCTCCTGGTACAAGATAAAGCATGCCTTTTAATAGATTACATAAAATGTTCACCTCATAAAGACTTATTCCATACTTTATCTTCTGAGCAATCATATTTTCTGGGACACTGTGCCATAGAAGGTTAAAGCAAATATTTTGTATGGCACCCAAATTTTGTATTTGCAAAGCACAGTAATCATTTTGGGTAATGGGAAAGTAATGGAGGAAGCTCTGGAACTAAGCCATTAAAAGCCATCTTTTGAGGCTAACGTGCAAATGGGTTGGCGGGGTTATGCTGCTTTTAAGGCATAGTAATTTAAATGATTGTTTAAATCTTTTTAACTGCATCAGTATTTAAACTGCATTTGTATGTCTGAAGACCAGAGAACCTGTAACAAATCTCACAGAAACCTACAGCTAATTTATTAAGTAAAGAGAGTAATAGCTTTAGTGACCATAAGAATTCACAACACATGTAAGTCTGAGAACATACCACAAAGACCACCAAAAGCCTCGAGCGATATGCAATTGGCTATGCTCACTGCAGAAAGCACAAAAAACTTGTCTTCCTCTGAAGCAACAGATTCTAGATCCTTAAGGAGTTTAATGCCTTAGCCCACTCGTGCCTACATCTGCTCTTCTTCTATGTGCTTTGAAGGCAGGTTAAGCCCTCTGGGTTATGCAGAGTCTGTAACATAACCTGAAATACAACACGATATAAACCCATCACCAGAAAGTCTTCATGACTACTCTGGTTGGTTTCCCTCAAAGCACCACTATGCATATGGAGAGGTGTTTCATAACCCTTCCTTGCTTATTACTTATTTCTAGCATTAAAGTACGTAAGCATCTAAAAGGGATGATTTCTTGGCCACAACCGCTCATTTGAAATGCACTCCATAATTAACAACTTTAAAAGCAAAGATGTAAATTTGTCACATGTATTATTAAAGCAGAGTGAGGTCCCCCAGGACCAAATTAGACATCTGATTAAAAAGTGTCCATTTTAAGAAAAACAAGAAGATAAGGAGCTGTGCTCTCAGCGATCCCAACTGATGCACTGATTAAAGCGCCTGCCCAAGCCCTGTGCAAAGACACAGATCTTGGGACTGCCTGGGGGAATGAGGACTCAATTGTCTCAACTTGAATGCAGGTCAGCCAGAGTCAACTTCAACAGGGTCATCTGAAGGTAGGCGATAAGAGATTGGGATAAGGCAATTGATGGTCAAGGAACCACTTTGTAATGAAAGGGTGATAATTGAGAATTCATTCTTCAACACGTCAATTTTATTTTCAAGTACTGTGCTAGATGCTAGATGATAGGTTTCTGGTTTTTTTTTCTTTTTCTCTGCCACTCTCGATCTTGTCAAGACTCCTACCACTTCTACACCTGTGTTTCTGCTTGTATAAATTGAAGGGGTGGGAAGAAATGATGACTAAGGGAACTTTACGTGGTTTTAGAAAAAAGAATGGGAGTTAAAAATCTATCTAAGCTTTCATTTTGTTGTGGGATGCAGTATATTTTCATTTAACTATGTTCAAATTGATTTTTATAAAGTTTTTAAAGCTCTAACTCTCTGCCAAATGTCTAGAATTATTTGCAATAATAATCTCTGAGAGTGCTATACAACCATCACAAAAAAAATAAAATAAAATAAAAAAGCCGAACTTTAGCACAACTTTGTCAGACAAGACTCGCTTTAGAAGAGGAAAATTCCTAAAAGTCTGATGCTCAGGAGAGACGGGAACTACTAAACACCCTCTTAAACGTATTGATGATTGTGGCAGGAAAGATAGAATTTAACGAGCTGAGCAAGGCAGCTCAGGGGCGCTCTGCCTAGACCCAGCTCCGTGCTCCCCACATCCAGTGAAGTTTCTTTGTTTAAACAAGCCTGACTCTCCAGAGTTACTTTTGCCCTTTCTGGTTTTCTCCTAGGGCATTTGATTGAGAGAAAATTTCCTCCCCAAATGAATGTAGCTACCTAGCATAGACATAACATAAAATGTAATTTAAACATTCTAAAAAGCTGAAAAAGAAAAGAAAACATGCTAATGTAGCAATCCCAAAGACTCTCCCTTAACAAGCATACCGACTGTGGCCAAGTAAAAATGATTGTGGAAATCATAATTTGCAATTTCCTGCTTAATTTAAATATTCCAGAGCCAATTGCCATAAAGATCTTTTTAATATTGAAATTCCATCTTTCCAGAAGGTAAAAAACAATCTTCCTTTATATCCAAAGTAAATCAACTTGAAGAGAAGAATTAAAAGGTGACTTTTGATTCATCATTTCACTCTTCTGAATCTTATCAATGAAATGAAGGTTTTGGACCTTTCGGTTCCTTGCCAGCACTCACATTGCATGGCTCAGTTGTACAGGTAGTTCCCCGTAACTGAGGGTAATGTAAGTCACACAGAAGAAGGAACCACTAAGGAAAGACACTTAGAAACATACATCTTGGATCTCCTTCAAAATGTTAGGCACCAGGTTTATTTTGGGGGGCGTGGCGGGGCTTATTGCCTTTTAAGCTTTCAACATCTAATGCTACTTTTTCTAAAAGATTTTAAAAATAAAAACCTTTTTAAATGATACAAACTCTGAAAGATGGCTTGAAGCTAAGAAGGTAAAACCTACAGGTAAATAAAAGGTCAGAATGACAATTCACTCATCGATGAATATGTTTTCCATGGTTACGTTACATCATACTCTGAAAGCATTTTTCCTCAAGTTCTTGTGCAAGATATGACCCATTCTCAGAGCAGGAGGAGAAGAAAAAGAAAAGAAAGAAAGAAAAGAAAGAAAAGGAAAAGGCAGACTGTAGGGCTCAGTATGAGGTTGTGGGATTGAAGAGCAGTGAGAAATCCAATGACCCAGCTTTGCACTAATTAGCTTTGTGCTTGATCTTGAGTAATGTCGATCTCCCTGAACCTTGAAGCTTCAGCCATAGAATGATTTGTCTGGATTATTAATGATTATGAATGGTGATTACCATTCCTTCTAACTCAAACATGTTATTACTATAAATGTCAAAAAAAATAGTTATGATTTGAACACCCCAATGGAATATAGAATAAAGGCCCAAATTGTAATCTTCTTAAGATAGAGTAAAGTTTTGGTGGGTTTGGAGAGAGGAGGATTATCAGTTGTTTGCTTGTTTTGAAACTGCTGTTAACATTCTGTTTTCACCCCACCCTGCCAGCTCCAGGGGACACATTTAACCTTAGCATTCCTACTAAACTCTGAATTCACAATATGCCAGAAGACCATCAAAGTTGTCTCTTCCCTTTCTCTAGGGATCCAGAAACAATTATTCAAATGTTTGCCATTTACAGTGAATGAAAGCAGCACTGGAAGAGTTGAGGGAGTTAGGATGAAGCTTCTTCTCAGTGCTCCTAGATGGGGGGATGATAGGAGCCACCGGGTGTAGAGAGCAGAAAGAGACCGTTCACCCAGCACTTAGAGAGTCTAAGATGAAAAGCATTATATTAGTGCCAGTGAGTATTATTCCATAAAAATCCCCTTTGTGACTGATGAGGAGTTCAAATATTCAAATAAAACATTGAAGTCACACCTGACAGCAATTTTCAGAGTATGGAACAAGCAAAGTTAGTAATTCCATTCTTAGCCTGGGGAAAAGCTATGGAGCAGAATAGAGTGGCAATAAAATAAATGTCTGTGGTTCTTGAAAAAAGGAAAACTCTGAAGAGAAAGGCCCTTTCACAAAATGAGTAAACTTCACTTGCTGGCCTGAATTCCACCCACTTTCAGTTAGTAGGTTAAGGGATTTACGAAACTCATGCTATTTCTGCACTAACTCACACACCAGCCCACGCACATGGTAGACCCGTGGATTCAAAATTTGTGTTATTAATCATTCCCAAGTAACTTCCAAAGGCCTTTGATTTGTGCTTGTCACTTTGCTGAAATCCCAGAATGAATAAAGCTGGAGGATGGAGGATGGACGGGGGGAGGTCACAGAAATGAGTCAGTTAATGATTGAATCAGTAACTACTTTTCAGTGTGACTTCACTATTCTCTACTTCTTTTTTGTTTCCATTAATTTCCATGAAGCAATATGCAAATACCCCCCTCCCAAATAGGGAAGAACTATAAACAGATGATAGATTTACAAATCTGGGCTTTCAGGGACCTAGATGTTGGGGCTGAGGCTGGACAATGAACCACCATGTGTAACGAATTGAAAAACAGAAGGCATAAGCAGATGAAGTATCAAAATATCTTTGGGTGCCAGTGAACTGGATTAGAGAATGCAATTTAGCCTGTTGCCACATTTAGGCTTCCCACTGTTTTCCTTCTAGAATTAAGCATGCCTACCCAGTCGTAGACATAAACAGGCCTTTGTTCTCAGAGACTTATGGTAGTAGGAGAAGAGAAGCTAGCGTGTCCTGAAATCAGGATGCTCTGAAAAGAGAGAAGGGACCTGGGAGGTACTGGTCATTTACCTGATGTCACCAATCAAATATGCCTCCACTTTCTGGAGAAGTAAAAAGTACGGCTGGCAGTGTTGCTTATGGAAAGCATGTGGACGCTGCCGTTCAAACTCAAAGGCTTTTCACCCTTTCATTTTGTTTCTGGGAAAACTCATAGAGCATGTGCTGATAATCATAGCAGGAATAACAATAAAGTAGTATTCCAAATCAGTCAAAATAAGCCAGGATATGCTGTAGTAATAAATAACCCTAAAGCCTCAGTGATATGAAAAATCAAATTTTTGCTTCTTAATCACATTCTAGGACCACTGCAGATTGGCTACGGACTAAAAACCAAGGGAAAAAAAAAAAACAGACAATAAAAAGATACACATGGAAAATGTGGATATTTAAAACAGCTTTAAAATATATGATTTAGTTCAAGGAATTGTTGGAATACAGGTTTTTACAGGTCTCAAGTTTCAACCCATCTTTCAAGAAAAGTGATGCTGTTTTTTTTTTTTTTTTCTGAACTATCTTTTAAAAGACATTTATGTAGAAACCACATCGGAGGAAAATGATGGCTCTCCCCCTGAAGCAACAGGGAGTTTTGCTTACTGTGAAATATAATAAAGACATTATTGCCGCAGCCCGCTGCGGCAAGGGTGGTCGTGGGATAGGGTGAGGGACTGAAATAAAGGAGAGGACCAAATGCTCTGCTGGCATAAGGCAATTTTATTCAAAGCTACAAGGCTTTTTATACACGTTAGGGATAGATAGCAACTAGCTGAACACAAAGGCTAAGTCATTTGTTACTCCCTTGAGAACAAGTCCTTCTTCTTGCGTGATCTGGCTTCGGCCCCAGGATGTCTTGTTCTCATAGACTGACCTTGCAGCGGAACACTGATTATCAAGCACATACTCTTCCCAGGGTTGAGAAGCAGTCAAAGCCCGAGGAGCTGTCAAGGCCGGAAACCAGGCCTAGTCACCACACCTGCGGTGCCAGACCCTATCCACGACCCTATTAGACCCTCCTGGGCTACTACACATTATCTCCCTCAGAGAAAGGGGAAAGATTTGCTTACAGCTTATAGTAAACTTTCCTAAATTGGGGGTCCTTAGCTATGACATAAACCCACTGCATGTGCAATATCCAGCTAAATTGTTCTGGGTATGTTGGGGTGATCACTCATAGTTGATAGAAATATCTAATCTCTATGTTGTATACCTGAAACTAGTGCAGTATTGTACATCAATTGTAATTGAAAAGGAAAAGAAAGGGGAAAATAGATAAATTCCTCCGTATTATCTTAAAGGGACTTGAGGAGCAAAGGAAATCGTGAAGCACACACCTGTCGCTGTGCTGTGTGTGACGGCGTCATACTTCTTTTACCCAGGAGACGGGTGTCTGCTGTCAGGATCCATGAAACTATGACATCCTACCTTGCTAGTTTGCAAATGGGATAAAATCTTAGACCCTTACAAGTTCTTGACAGAAATTAGAAAATTAGAGAATTTCAACAGCAAGCTGGAAACTTAAAAATATGAAAATCTTAGAACTGAAAATATGTTAACTGAAATTGAGAACTCAATAAATGGGTTCAAGAGCAAATTAGACACCGCTACCGTGAGGACTAGTAGACTAGAATATACATGAAAATAGCCAGACCGATGCTCAACAGAAAGAGATGAAAAATGCAAATACAACTGAAGTTCTCTGTGCATCCATTCACAGTTCTATCACTCTCCCCATTCTAAAAGTAACTATTTTTGAATCCAATGTTTATCATACCCATGTATGTCTTTATACATTTATAATATGTTCATATATATACATATATACATGTACCTTTATATGTATACCAAACAAGGTAGAACTTTTAAAAACTTTATATAAAATAATATTATGAATGATTACTTTTGAGTTTCATATTTGAATCTTATAAAGAGTTCTTTTTACTAAATTATTTTCACTGACTCTCCCTCTTATTTTATAATATGTAGCAAAATTTTCTCTAACATAATAAATGTGTCCTGTGCATCAAGATATTGATTTTTTTATACTATTAGTGGTTCTACCATCTTTCTATGTAGTTTCATGTTTATTTCCCAATGGTAGGCATAAAGAAAAAGCTTTGACTTTAGCTGGGTGCCTCAGTGGGTTGGAGCATGGTCCTGTGCACCAAAAGGTTTCAGGTTCAATCCCCAGTCAGACCAATGTTCTCTCTGACATTGATATCTCTCTCTCTTTCTCTCACTCTCACTCCCTTGTCTCTCTCTAAAAGTCAATAAATATATACTTAGGTGAGGATTTTTTTTTAAGCTAAGGCTTGAAAAAAGTTAGAAGTCAAAGAATCTATTTTTAAAGGTTAAAAAAAAACTATGAAGAAATTTGGATTCATTTGCAGACATAATAGGACCTAGAGAAACATGTGACTTTCAAGCATTCAGAAAACATTTTTAAAAAGTCATCAATTACAAAATATATAAATTCCCTAAGGGAGTTGAACAAGGCTAAAAGACTAAAAACCAGTGACTGAGTTTCTTAACACAAAAAATCCTCATTAACTTATAAATCCCATGCTACAAGATGGTGGTATACATTGAGGATCATAAAGTGACGATAATGAGTGACCAGAATAAACCATGGTCAGATTAGATTTTTTTGAGTAAGTCACATCAGGCATTATAGAATGGATATGAAAGCATTTTAGTACATTTCAATCTTCAAAAATATAAAAATTTTTTCCTTAGAATTTCTCACCAAGATAAACATTGACATATTTCTTTCAACTCAAGAACACTAAAGAAGTAATGTCTAGAGCATAAAAAATTTTTTAAATATCACTGACTGAAATATGGAAAAAGATAATTCCAGCACATGAAAAATTCATTTTATTACAGTCAATGAAATGAGGAAAGACTTGCTCCAGTAAAAATATTCAAAAGAAAGGTTCAATATCATATTCCTGGAACAAGTTTTCCTGTAACGAAAAGTGGTGAAGGTTAAGACAATATTTAATAGGGCATACTTTGTAATAGATATGCAAAAAGAGAGTTTTGAACTATTTAATTTAATTCAACTTAAGCCTACCCCAGAAAGGATGACTTGACCTCAGGCAAAACAGCTCTTGGCAGCTGAGACAAACCCTGATGGAGCTGACACCTTGGGGCTATCTGACAAATGCACTCCCTCCTTCTTTGAAAAAAGAAAAATTCTGGATCCTAGACAGAAATGCAGGCCTAACTCCTGAGGTAAAGATGAGACTCCAATTTCACTAGCCTTTGGTGCTTGGTATATTTCTTTTTGCCTCTCTAAATCCACTCTCCACCCTCACCTCTCCACCTGCACCCAAGGAAACTTACCATTAGTGAATGTATTAGTGAGTTTTCCTGCCCTTTGGTTTGTTGTTGGATTCAGTCAATAAAAATTACATGCAGAACATCAAAGTGTTACTGAACCAAAGTGGGGTTCAGCTGCCAGCCTCCATGAAAAGGCAAACTCTAGAGGCAGAGGCTGATGAGAAAGGAAAAAGGTTTTCATTCAAATGCTGAACAATTCGGAAGAATGAGGAATTCCCCTTCTCAAATCTCATCTCTTCTGCAAAGCCCAGACAAAACCCAGTCATCCTCAGCAAGACAAAAACAAAAGGCAGTACCCAGAATTCCTGCTCCACTTTAAAGTGCCACCCTTGAGAACCTGAAGTGGCTGCTAAGTGTTCATCCAGGTAGATTAGCTTGTTCCCAGCTACCAACTGTCTTCAGGCTCCATCCCCCAAAGGCTTCATGTAGAGCCAGCACCACCATTGGCCATGCAGCTTCTGGGGCCACAAGATCCTATGCTTCCAGGCCAGAAAGTATACAAGTGCACCAGCAAATGCTCCCCCAGATCATCAAGAGAGAGACTCTTTCCTGGAGGCCATGGACCACGTGACTGCTACAGTCACGTGACCCATAGAGAGGACAGCCCAGTACACCATCTGAGTACAGGTTGCAAGCCGTGAGCTAGGTCCAGGGACAAATTTCTTTGTTCCCCTGGGTTTACGTTAGTTTCAGGTGTGGGTTGGGCCAGGGGCTTTCTCAGAATGACCAATTAACTTCCTAAACTTTTGCATGCTTTTGTTGGGTCTGCTTACCAACCAAACCCTTCTTTCCTCTGGCTAGACTGACAGGCCTTTTTGGTCTAGCACCTCCCCTGTCACCATTTTAACTTCTACCATGCATGTGCCTGGCTTTCCACCCCCAAACTGATACCAAAAGATGGGTAGAAGGGCTTTTTTCCTCTTATCTAATTATCTTGCTAGCCTTGCATGTGCTCAGTATAAGAACTTCCTCCTGCCACCATCTTACCCAGGGTTGGGAAGCATGTGCTATGTTACCTGAGCAGCATGGCCCCACCTGCGGGAGTTCTGCAAAACTCAGTGTCTTTGCCATGGCCCTGGGCAGTTCACAAAGTTATTGTCTGGCTGCACACAACACCCTCAGTGCCCTGAGGGGCATGGCTCAGGGCAGAAGCAGCTCCCAGATTTCATTCCATGGTCTAGTTCCATCTCCTCCAGCAGCCCCTCCTATTCCCTGCCCTCAGCCCACTCTCAGTGGTCCAGACAGCCTGTCTATCCGTATGAAAAAGGGCAGAAGGAAGAGAAGATGAGAGTGTTTATTTCACTGAGTCAGTGCTGCCAGGCTATGTGTTGGCAGCATTCTCCTTGATCTTACCAGTTCTGCTAGATGGCCCTCCCCTACAGCTATAGCTCTCTCTCCAAGAGTCAGTGATGGCTCCCTCCAGCAGACCCTTCAGGTTTCCAGACGTGATGGTTGGCTATTGCTACAATGTGGGGAGGGAGTACATCACCATCCCATGTTGGTTTCCTTTAACCTCACAAATGCCTATGCAAAAAACTCCCTTTACTGTATTTTTAAAAAGCTTTCCACAATTACCCCATCTCTGACCTTGAATACCTCTCAAAGGCTGTAAAGAGATCCACTATAACAAACAAGGGAGATGAAAATAGGTGGAAAAATTGGTAGGGCATAATTAATAAGGCTAACTTTGATAAGAAGCAACAATTCTCTTAATTTTACCAGGGAAGCCCTGCTCAATTTTTTGCCTCAGTCAATACCCCAATTTTGAGTCATTGGAGCATTTAAACACATAGTAGTTGATCTACCCAGAACCCACTAGGCCAGGAAGCTTTCCAAAGAGGCCAAGACCTCTTGTTCATGAACCTGAGGAATTAGTAAACACCGTTTACAGCCAGTAGAATCACACACAGAGCTTGGACAAATAATAAAGTGAGAGCAGTTTCTTATTAAAGTTATGATTAGGTTTATCAAATCTAATCATAAAAGTCTCACCAGGGAGACAAGTAGGCGAGTCTTCATCATACACCACTACCTGCCAAAGCCAGAAGTCTCCTAGGGAGAAAAAAGCCCAAGTAAGCAATTGCATGCTTTCGGAATACACGTGTGTGCCCAAAAAATTTGGCCCAAAGAGGAACTCACCTTATAAGCAATAACTCGACCAGTTAGCTGAGCTGCATTTACCACAAAGCTAATGAGACTTAAGTTTCATAAACCCCTTCCAAGGCTCCAGGAGGAATCCTAACAATATGCCCACTTGGTCAGTATATGTTTATAAAAATTGCCAAAATAAAAATTTTAATCATAATTAGTTAAGACTGTTATCTTATTCTACTCCCTTTTCCCAACCATTGGACTTCCAACTCTGCTGGGGGATGTTTGAGTGGCTACAGACATTTTTACAATTTGACTAATCAGCATTTCAGTTAGGGATACATTTAGTTTTAATTTCTGTGATATATGTATATGATTCCCAATCATTTCTGCACATAGTTATTGCAAGTCCTCTCCTTGTAGGAATGGACTTTAGGAATACTCCCTCTACCCACGGTGCCAACTCACCCTGCACCAGGCACTGGGCCAAAGTGTCACCGTGATATAAACATGGTGCCCAAGACTAGTAGCATGAGGGAATAAGGGGAGAAATAAGGCTTGAAAGGTCTGGAGCCGGAAGCTAGAAGGTGTAATAATGAGAATAATTTTACATATCTGATAGGTAATGTTATAAGAAAATTAAGTTCTCAAAAATGTATAATCAAAACAGAAGTTCTCTTCTATCAGAATTTGACTCAATAATACACAAGATACAATTACAAACACCTACATGGCTTTTCTTTTCAATGGGATGGGAATCATGCAAAATAAGAATTGAATTCCTATGGTTAAAGGATACAAATCTGTAGCCCTCCTACGAACAGAGAAATATATCTGTATTTTTATTATCAAAAATATAATAAAAGCATCAATCAACCTCTGTAGAGGAAGGACTGAGTTATCTTTCTATTTCTTCAATAGAAAATGATATTACAAATGTTGTTATGTGAAAACCATCAAAATAGCTGGAGAAAAAATAAGACAAGTGGAAGGCTGCTAAATAATGTAAAACTCATTGTTTTTCTGTATTTTTTTATGTTTGTGATATCTATTACCTTTTTTTAAAATTGTACTAGATAGTGATATTTTTCCAGATAATATGAGAGGGGATCCAAAAAAACCCCGGAATTTGTTTATAAAAATTGTGTATTTATTCTCCCATGTTTAAACTTCAATCACCTTCAAAGTATTCTCCTTTTGGTGCAATACACCTATGGAGATGTTTTTTCCACTGCTCAAAACAGTTTTTGAACTTGTCGGTTTTGATGCCTTTTAGTGCTTCTGCAAGTTTTGGTTTCACCTCCTCACGTTGGCAAAACGTATCCAAAGCTTTGAGGACTTTCTTCATCCGGGAAACAAAAGAAAAGTCATTCAGGGCAAGATTGGATGAATAGGGAGGGTGGGGCATGAGGGGTCGTGACATTTTTAGTAAAAAAACTGCTGAACACTCAGAGCAGTGTGGGCAGGTGCACTCATAAATCACCCATCATGAAATGGGCAAACACATTGAAAAAGTCTTCCAAAAAAATTCACTGAAGCCAAACGCAGCCTCTCACAACCATACCAGCTGTTACACTGATACAGAGGGGTTCCTAGAACAGTCACCTAGTGGGAGAAGCCTGTACTACAAGAGGACCACCTTCCAGAAAATGATTCCAAACACACAGAGGAAGCACTGCATACCAGGTAAGATGGAACATAAGGGGAGGTCTCAATGTTACAAAGAACAACACATGCCAAGAGTAACATGATGATTTCCATCTGCCTAGAAATAAAACTTAATCAATTGCCTCTAGAGGGTCATCTAGTGTATGCTGTTGTCCACCAAGGGGCTATGAAGCTGCACTTCAGAAAAAGTGCTTTCTAGTTATATCTTTATCTATTACATCTTCTAACCAAATAGAAGTCAAATCATTTCTCTGTGCCTTAGTTTCTTCACGCCAAAAATCGGTTGCCTTCCGGACAACCTTCTCTTTACTATTTCTACAAAATGGCTCAAGCTCATCCCCACCCCCACCCCACTTACTGGGACTTTCCCGAGAGCCCCCCACCCATGGTCCTCTACCGCTCCAATTGTCCACCGCGCTGAGTGTTGATTGCCCCACTTACATCTCACTTCTTACACCCACTCAGCTAGGCGGTAGCCCCTCTCATTTCATTCACTAACATAACACTTAGACAAGATATGTTATACAGCAGGTTTCTACCAATTATTTTGGCAATGGAGGAAGATTACAGCACAGTGCTTGACCGAGCATCATTTTGAATAAGCACCAGACATCACACTGTTCCTCTAAATTTCTCTGATACGTGTTGCTCAGAAGACACTCACCTAAGGCCATATGTGTCCATAAGCCCCAAGTTTCCTCCTTGTTGTGGGGTTGGGGTGGCGGGGGGGGGGGGTGTAGCCTTTTTGCTAAAACCTTTCTCCCATTTTCTCTTCAACTCTCCTGGATTCTTTCTTGACTTTATTGTATAGGTCAATTTCAATCATTTTTGTCTAAACGGATCCTGAATAGAAAATGCCCTGTGGTAGGAGTGTGGCTACACTTCACAAAGAAATAGGTCTATTCAGGAGTTTAAAAAAAAAAAAAGGAAGTCAATTCTCTCTCAAAGAATCCATTCTAATTTCTTCCCTGCCAATGAACTCAGACTACATGCAGCTGTTTAGAGTAGAAAAAAATTTCCCAATATTCAGATATTAAAAATCTTGTAAGAAATTAAATGGAAAACCATTGGGAAAACTTTTTAAAAATTAAAATTTTATACTAACCTATAAAGTATACATTAGTAAAATACCACCATTACTTATTACATTATTTCTAGTGGAAATTTTATTATTGCTACCTCCAGAGTTATCATATTGAATATCCCTTTTTCCTGCCATTAAATCAAGTCCTATTACAGAAATATGCAGTAGATTAGATGGTAATACAAGGAACCAATCACAGAGAAATAAGACAAATGGATACAGCTATTCAGACCACTTTATAGGTCGCCCTTAGGAAAACCCAGTTATGTTACCATCCCAGAAAGGGCTGCATCCATTCTCCCAATGAATACAAGAAAGTCCCACCTCCTGATATCAATTGGCTTCCCCAGATGTCTAATTCCTATATATAAAATGAGGCCACGAGATGAGAGAAATAAATTATCCTCAAACATAGAACTTTATTTTAAATAAGAGAATTATAAGGGGACTTAAAAATCATTTATTCTATTAGTCTCATTTTAAAGATGAGGAAAACAGAAACCCAAATAACCTAAATGGCAGATGCAGAATCATACCCATATTCAAGGCTAAACTGGACACCAATCCAGCTCTCCTGGCTTAGGCCATTCTCATGTCTAAAATTTAATTACTTGTTTCAGTTTAGGATGCTAACAATATTCATCTTTAAGTTTTAGATACTCAGAATACAGACTCTCTGGAGCGTGTACCAATCACACACCAATTCAAAATAGCAGTTCTATGTTACTCACAGCATAAAACTACTTGTTTTATAATTTTTAAACTCAAATTCATTTTATATGCTTGGCTTGTTAATACCCCTCTTTTTTTTCCCCTTCAGAAACAAAATATTGACATCAGTGCACACTCAATGTTACCAGCATTTAATTGCACATGGACTACTTGTGAAGGTAGGTGGGAGTTGTAACCAAGGGATCAATCCCTTCATTACAGGAGTAATGAGTCTCTAATGGTTCATTGGTATACCACATCTTCTTGCCTTCCCAATGCTAGGTCAAACCCTCTGCTGCCCATCTAGGTGTTAATCACTGTCCCTGACAGCTGATCAAGAGTATTAAAAAAAAAAAAAAAACCACAAAAAAAACCAGAAAAACAGAAAAAAAAAGCAGGAAATAGGAAAAAAGTAATAACCTCATTACGTTAGCACTACAATAAGAGATCTCAAAGTCTACACTTCTGAGAAACTGTTTTAGTCAGGTGTACTGCTTGCAAATTATAAAAACTCATTTGCAGTTTAGGCTGAATGGGGAAATTAGTGGAAGGTGTCTTATATAAGAGCCAGAAGAAAAGGGAATGCAACTGAACCTCAGGGACAACCGGAACTGCCATCGCTTCTCTCATCTCTGCATCTTCGTGCATCTTTATTTTGTTCCTGGAGACTAACTTTAAACCACAGTGGGAAGCATGGCTGCCAACGACTCCCCTGACTTGTACCCCCAGCACTCAAAGCATGTTCAAACTTTGAAGTCCGGGGGGAAAAACATATTTGACCCAACTTGAGTAGGCATTCATTCCTAGACAACTTGCTTACGGTAAGGCAGACGGGACCTCACCAGGCAAAAATTTCAAGACTGAAAAAAAGAAAATGCTACTTCCAGCAGAAAGAAGAAGTGCTTAGGAGATTAAAAATTAAAAATAATTTAATATCCACTAAAAATATTTTCAATATGGAAGCCCTGAGTACTAGGGACAGCAGGGCACAAGGGGTGCTGGTTTCTTTTTCCAAATGTAATAGTTCCAGACCTTGTGCCAGTACCTTAATTCACCAAGATTCTTTGACCTCAATAACCAATTCATACAATGGGAATACATATTTAAAATTCATAAAGGCAGGAAACTAAAGCAGGCATGTGGTAGCCATGGGCGTGTGCCTCAAGGATGTTCTCTGTGGGGAATGAACTTGTCCAAGGACCTCAGCTGCTGTGCTTTGAAATTCCTTGCCTGATTGTGTCAAGGCTGTTCCCATGCAATTACTGAGAATGGGCAGGAGGAGTTGTCTGAGGCATACCCAGACCTGGGAGACATAGTACTCTATTGGCGTCCGGTTTTGGCTTAGTCTCACAGTGGCTTTGCTGCATCTTTCCTAGACTGCACAGCTGTCTCAATGCTTCAACACAGCCTTCTCTCCCTCTCTCCTTCACCTGGGATCATAGATACATTATGGTCTGACAGATACCCCAGTTTTGTCCTCCCAATTTCCTTTTACACAGGTATTTACCCTAATGAAATCCTGGCACATTTAGTCCTATCTTTGTACCCGATTCTCAGAAGCCCTGACTAACACAAGACGGTATCAAATTTCCTTCATGATCTATGAAATGATGTAATGCTTTTTATCTAGAACACTAGTTCCCATGAAGGACTGAATCAACTGGGAATTTCTTTAAAGTAATGATTCCAATTATCTCTCCTATACCCACTGAATCAAAGTTTCCCAATTTTATATTGAGAAATCTATATTTTATAAAAAGGCTCTTGTGATCAGTGTGGTAATCATTAAATCTCGTCAATATTTCTTTTCACCCACCCCCCATCTTGAGGGCACTCAATGAGGCTAAACTCCTTGATTCTCTCACTGTTGGGGAAGGGAACATTTGACTAGTGTTGGCCAGTGAGTTTTAAGAAGAAATAATGGTATTTCGAGGCTAGAGTATTTAATTACCAGTGTGAGACCCTCCAAGTCAAAACTACCCAAATGTGGGCTGCAAACTGGTCCATAAACAATTTTTCTCAGTCTATGACAAGTACAGAGATGTAAGCAAGCATTTAGAAATGTTATTAGTAATTTAACATTGCTGAAACATGTGAGGCTAAACATGTGATCAATAATTTATCTTTAACATACTTTATAAAAAGCATTGGTCCATGACAGATTAGAAATAAAATTGTAGGGTGGAAGCAAGGGAGGGAGGTGGGTTTGGATGGGGTGGGAGGAGGGGAGGGGAGAAAATGCAGACAACTATAACTGAAGAACAATAAAGTAATTAAAAAATAAAAATAATGTAACCGGATCATAACCAACAAAAGCAGAAAGCAAGCAAATCATAACCAGAGACACTGAAATTAAGAACAGTCTAACAATAGACAGGGGAGAGGGGGGAGGGGACAATGGGGAGAAGGGTTTACAGGAATCACTGTAGAGGACACATGGACAGAACTA
>PVJI01007056.1:0-81231 GCA_004026765.1 Micronycteris hirsuta
GGACATATTTGCCGGAATTGCGAAATTGGGATTCTCTAAGGGCATTTCTGTTCTCTCAGCACATGCTCTCTCGACTGTCTTGTAACAAAAGTTGTCTGAATCCTTAAACATTTGGATGCATTCTTTTCATATTAAAGCTATTATACATTTCCTGATATAAATTATTTTTAGTGAATCCCAAAAATAAAGATTAAAAGAGTTCAAATGCTTTCTTTAAATTATCTATAAAACATGAAATATTTGAGGGAATTTTTTCTCATGGAGAAAATTTTCTAGTTGTATTAATCAGTTCAGATATGTTATTTACGTTTCTTTTTTTAAAGAATACTTCAATTCTTTTTTATTGTTGTTCAGTTACAGTTGTGTCCATTTTCCTGCCACCATTTCCCCCTCCCCACCCACCTCTACCTCTCACCCTCAATCCTTCCCCTCTTTGGCTTTGTCTATGGGTCCTTCATACATGGTCCATGATAACCTCCCCCCCTTTTTTTTTAAAGATTTTATTTATTTTTTAGAGAGAGGAGAAGGGAGGGAGAAAGAGAGGGAGAAAAACAGCAATGTATGGTTGCCTCTCACATGGCCCTCACTGGGGACCTGGCCCACAACCCAGGCATGTGCCCTGATGGGGAATCGAACCGGGACCCTCTGGTTCCCAGCCCGCGCTCAATCCACTGAGCTACACCAGCCAGGGATTCCCCCTCTCCTTTTTTTAAATTTAAGTTTCTATTCTGTTTATTTCTATGTTTTGAGTTATGATTCATTTTAAAGATCAAAATGAATTAGTCTTACGTATAAATTTAAGACTTTTGCAGTCAATCCATATAAAAATGAGAGCTATAAAGATGTGCTTAGTAATGGAAGGGGATAACACTAGTGGGATCTTTTCTTAGGCTAATTTCTCACCAGATCATGTTTCTCTCTTGCCTCAGAGTTAACTTCTCCAAGGACTTAAGGGTAAATCTGAAGGCACAGGGAGCCTTGAGCTGGTATGACTTCTGCCCTATTCAGAATATTCAGTGGATCAGATTTCTTAGTTGACTGAATGGCTTATAATTTCTTTTTGCATCTGTGGTTTTTAATAATCTTAAAATAGGACATTTAAAAAATGATTACAATTCAGTTACTAAAATTGTTTAATTCTAAAAAAATGAATAATTCACACTGCTAATATATTCTGAAGAGTTACTTTGCAAAAAGTCTTGAACAAAATAAAGCCTTTGAATAGATAGAAAAATAAAAAATTAAGAAAAAAATAAGATTCACATTATATAAATACTGTTGTAAACTACTCTTTTCTCTCTGATCTCCATCCTGAATACATGAAGAAGAATGTTAGAAGTCTAGCAAGAATATAGGAATGTGTTAAGTGAATGACATTTTTCAAAACTATAGGCACAGACTCCCTAGTAAGAAATTAACACTAAACTGAACCATTTCTACCTCCTCATTTATTTTGAGGTGGCAATCAGCTGTGTCCTTAGACCTGCATCCTGGAAGTTGCTTTCTTATAATATTTCTATATGATTTAAAGAGTAAAGCAACTGAGATCATGACTGTGAAACTTGACATGAACTTATGAACAACATAGAGAAAAACAACATAACAGAAAGTGATACCAGGTGTAGAATTAAGAGGTACTTTTTCTTTGCATTTATAAAACACAGTTTTGGACATTTCTATTTATGGAGAAAGCTAAATCACAGGAAACGTAGTAAGTAGTAACTAAAAGAAAATGAATAAGAAGACAAATTAGAAGAGGCATTTTACCTACAAATAGTGTATCTTAAAGAAATCACAAGATGTGGAAGGAAGCATGGTGGAAAGACTGTAATTTTGATAAACAACAGTATGGATTTATTTGGGACTAAGAATGATTTACAAGGGAAAAAAAGCCACCTTCCTAAAAAGATTAAGTGAAATACAGTACGAGAAAACTCTGCCTAATCGCCAAAGTAATTTGACAACTAAAATGTGTGTCAAGAAAGGAAAAGTCTGACTGACAAATAAGAAATTCCATGTCAGCAACAGCAGCATATGAACGAATTATTAAAGAAAATATTTGGACTCTTTCCTCTTCTGCTCAGAAAGTATATATATGTATATGTGTACATATGTGTGTGTGTGCATCCCAAAATAAATCGGAATTATCTTATGAAGGGAGGCCCCTTGTAGTACAGGCTTTTCCTCCTATGTGAGTGTTCTAGGAACCCATCTGTATCAGCGTACCAATTGGTATTGTTGTGAGAGGCTGAATTTGGCTTCAGTGATTTTTTTTTTAAGACTCTTTCAACATATTAGCCTATTTCATGATGGGTGATTTCCAAGCACGCCTGCCCACAGAGTCCTGAGTGTTCAGCAATTTTTGACCAAAAACAGCATGACCCCCATGCCCCACCCTCTCTATTCACCCAATCTCACCCTGAGCAACAATTTCTTTGTTTGTTTCCCTGGATGAAAAAAGTCCTCAAAGGGAAACGTTTGGGCGATGTGGAAGAAGTGAAACAAAAAATGGCAAAAACACTAAAAGGCATCAGAATTGACGAGGTCTACTGTTTTGAGCAGTAGGAAAAATGTCTTGATAGGTGTATTGAATCAAAAGGGGAGTACTTGGAAGGTGATTGAAGTTTACACATATAAGAATAAATATACAATTTTTTTATAAATAAATTCCAGTTTTTGTGCCCCCCTCACACACACACACACACATAAATGTATATATACATATGCCTAAACTTCAGCTGATATCCTCCTTATAATGTCAATGTTATTTGGTGCCCCTTAAGTCAAAAATCATGAGATTCCTCTCTATTTACTGCACTCATCCTGCAAAGCTCGTCTGTGCATTTGATGAACAGTTGCTATTACCAGTTCATAATGTCATCACAAAACATTTCCAAACCTTGAGAGATTCCATAATTTTGTAGGTTTTGCCTTTAAAATACATCTTCTCACTCCTCACTACCTCATAACTATCATGCTGTTGCAAGCCAACATTATCTCTTGCTTGCAAGTCTAACTGGTAACCCCTGTTTTTTGCCTTTGCTCACTCTATAGGCCATTTTCAATATAGCAGTCACAGGGTTTCTGTGAAATCAAAGCCTCCATCCACAGTACCACACACAGCCACACTCTGGCTTCCTCTCTCACTCAGAATGCAAGTCAAATTCTTGACAGTGATCCCAAGACCAAGTAATCTGACTTCCCTGCTCTCTCTGACCACACTTCTGTTCATGTTCTCTTTTGCCCATCAGCTCTGGTCACACTGGACTACCAGATATTCATAGAACATACAACAAGAATATTTTCACTTCAGGTCTTTTATACTTGGTAATTCCTCAGTCTGGAATACTCACCGCTCAGATATATTTATATCTTGCTTGCATCCTCATTTCCTTTCAGACTCTGCTTCAATTCCACCTTCCTGAAGAAGACTACACAGGTCCCCTATGTAAAATAATAATACTACCCCCGTACCTACAACCCCCTCTTTCTTAACCTTCCCTATTGTTCTTCATAATAATAATCTCCATTTGACATAGTATACATTTACTTCTTCATTTAATGATTGCATCTTTTCTCTCATTGCAAAATACAATCCATACAGGAATTATGTGCCTATAAAATGACTAATGCAATGTCAACAAATATGTGACCTTCATGTTCTTGATATTTTGCTACATAATAGGTTGTGTTTCATCCCTTTATACTTAGATGAATATATAAAATGCATATTATCAATACATAATAAGTAATTTTGTTTAATTGTTAGCACTATTATAAATATCCCTCTTTTTCTCCCCTTTGCCCACCTCCACCCATCCCTCCCACTCCATTCCCTCTGGCCGTCGCCACTCTGTTGCCTGTGTCCATAGGCTGTTTGCTTATATGTTCTGCGCCTTCTTTCATCCCGTGCCCCCGACTCTGACAGCTGTTAGTCTGCTCCATGTGTCCATACCTCTGTTCTATTTTGTTCGTCAGTTTATTTTGTTCATTAGATGCCACATATAAGTGAGATCGTATGGTATTTGTCTTTCTCTGCCTGGCTTATTTCTCTTAGTGTAATTATCTCCAGGTCCATCCATGCTGTTACAAAAGGTAATATTTCCTTCTTTTTTAGGGCCATGTACTATCCCACTGTGTAAAGGTACCACAGTTTTTAATCCACTCACCAACTGATGTTTTATATATTACCTGCCAGTATATACTATATATAAATATATTATACCTATTTATAAATGTAGTTAAATTTAATATGTTCCTTATAGTACTTAAATATTATTTGGAACAAATCACCTAAAAGTAAATGGTTCACATCAGCATTTTATTTTTATATATAATACAATATCAAATGTAACACTCTATGACTTGGCATTAAAATACTATATATGTGGACAGCAGAGTTCTAAAAAAAAATTTAAGCAGTGTTTGTCTATGGCTCCTTCTAATATATTTTGACTCAGAAAGCAATCACAGATAACCTTTGGGTTTATGACATGTTTTAGTCAACTATTGCTATAACAACACTGTGTAACAAATAATCACTATTTCTTAGGGACATGTGACTGTCAGCATCTATTTCTCACTCAAGTATCTATTCTCTGTCATATCTGTAATGCCCATACATGTTACTGAAGTAAATCTTTTGAGATGGCCTAGTAATAGCATCAAAATAAATTATTTCAATGTTGTTGTGCGTGTATGTGATATGTGCGTGGTTTTTAACTTTGTTACTTCCAAACTGAAAATGAGCCTGTAGCTGGTAACTAAACCAAATGTTTTCAGAGCCTTTTAAATGCATAATTCAGAAAAACCAAAAAATGGTAAAACAGTAGACAGACTGTTGGCATTCATTTAGTTATAGAAAATATGCAAAGACACTAGGTAGAACAGGTTTTGTCTTTTAACATTTTAATGAGCTTTGGGAATTTCATGCCTATTAGTTATGTTGCCCTGATTACTCATTATAATTCTAATATGCATTCTATATTTAATTACAATGCTTATAAAGATTTGGTATGGACAGTAAATTATTATAACTAGCATGTGCATAATGATTATGAACTGAATTTATTAACTTTTATACCAGCATTCAGTTTTGGTAACTTTCAGTTTCACCTTGGTGATTAACCACATTGTCTAATTAAACAAACATTTGCGAGGAATTAATTGTAAATGTCAAAAGCAGTGTCCTCTTTTTGTTGTTGCTGTCGTTATTTTGCCAATTTGCATCATATTTTATTTTTCATTTCCTTAGCTTGTTCATTAAGGGACAAGCTCATTTCAAAATTATTAAAGTATTATTAATTTTTCTTAATTGTTTAAAGATCGTAGGCTTATTAAGACATTTTAACAGGGAGTCCAATGTCAGGTGATTGGAAGCTTCTGCTAGAGGAGCTAATGCTCTGCTGGATGTCAGCTTCTTTCCACACCAAACACAGGGGTATGCAATTAAAATGATAACCCTTACATTTTACAAACAATAAGAATGCTTGACTTTTATCAATGGAATTTCTCTTCCTATTTCCCATAATGCATTTCCACAAGTCTTTGCCAACTTGTTGATATTAAAAAAATACTAATTGCTCCAGATTCATCTGCTATTCTTGAAATTTAGTTCAGAGTCTGCATCAAGTGGGCAATCAATACATGTTAATTGATTACTAGGATGGTAATAAGATTTCCTTGTAAAAGTCCACATTCACCTAGAAATAAAAATAACCGGAACTTGAATGCTAATGAAAGCATGAGTTTGTCAGAAGAGATCTATATTTTTGGACTCCAGATAATTTTATTCCTGATCTGGGTAATATTTACCTTCAGTGAACAGGGGAGGGTATGAAAGACAAAGGTCATACAAGAATTAGCAAGCAGTTTTTTATCTGAAAAATTCCTAGATATACATATCTGTGTAGTCTAGCATTTAGGAGCTCTGCATTAAGAATTCAATCAGTTACTAGTTGCGGAGTACCACACCACGCTGAACTAGGAAAGTTGCAACAGGATTGGAAAATGTTGGGTGAAAGGATTAACTGAATGTGGGAGCAGGGGAGAAACATCGATCCTCATGGAAAGTCAGGGACAGAGGAGGGATTTTAATTTAACATATTTGACTTCTCTCTACCCACTTGCTCACTCCCATCCAGAGAAGGGAGAAAGACTGATATTTCCAAATGGAGAGGCATGGTCACTTACAGACTGACTACATCTGTCTTTTCACTCTTAAATAGCTAGCTCTCAGCAGGACATGGAGGAATTTCACAAAACCAGCCAGCTCAGGAGGGGAGGAGGCCCGAGGTTTCCCAGTGTGTCTCTGACTGGAAGATCAGTGTGCTTCTCTGTGTTACGGTCTGGTGCTCTGGGGCAGAAACCTTGAGAAATAGATGAAGAGAGGGGTTTTAGAAGCAAAATATGCATTACAGATAGAGGCTTTTGGAAGAGCTAGTTTGTCTTGAACTGGGGGTTATATGAGTAATTTTTACAATTGGATAACTGTCTTGAACTGCTGTGACCAAGAATGCAGCTTTAGGTCTTAGGTGTGCACCATATGGGGTTTTCACACTAGCTTATGGGCTTTTGTCCTAAGAGAAAGACTTTTGTGATACAGATAAGCAGCAACATTATATACAAAGAGTCAATTTAATGGGTGTGGCCTGAACAACCCCATGGGCCGTGTCTGACTTTAAGCAAGTAGCAGTTGGGCCCAGTGGGTGACCTCAGCAAAATGCTGGACTAATAAACCAGGAGGCCATAGAAAACAGGCAGTGGTGGGACTTCGCAGGCCACAGCAACCCCAACTGTAACGTGCAGATGGCTGGGGTGTAATGTCACATGCTGCAGTCCCATGTCCCTGGGACATGTAGATGAGGTGGAAGTCTTTCACACTTTCATGGAGTTTTTCAGTGATGTTTGGAGGATAGAAAGCCAGACCCTCTAAACTGCAGAGATCCTGAATCCCTAAGTAGGTAGGAACTGCTATTTTAGTGACTAGAATTCTGTTTCTCTTTTATGTTTTGAATCTATATCAGGACCAAAAAGGAGATTCTGAAAGAGCTCACCTTAGAAACACGAGGCTCCTAAGAATCACTCCCCATCATTGCGACGTCAAGTTGGGTCTGAATTGACTAGTTCCACAGACTCAGAAAATGGCTTTGATTGCTGAGATCCAAAGCTTTATTCATAGAGGAGTCTTAGACTTTATTAATAAGTAAAAAGGTATGAGGACCTTTATTATTATAAAAAGAATGTTCAATTTTCTTTGATGAAGGTAGAAAAATAATTTAATAATATTGCTGCAGATTCAAACAATAAAAAGATAGTATATGAAAAGCTTGGGCAAGAATAAGAAATCAGCTTTTCTCAGGAAATAAGGGAAGAAATGGATGGATATAAGCACTTGTTTTAGTCATAATTGAGGGGCAAGAAATGAATGGAAATAGAAAAAATGAATCCAGACTAATTAAATGGTAGAAGAAGGATTCTCAGCAAAATAGTTGAACTTGTAGCAGCCAGTCCAGATAGATATTAAGGGGAACATGGCATAATAATAACCTAAAGATATAGGAAAAAAATATGCAGTTTTGACTGGTCTTTTAGAGTATCAAAAAAGGAAGGTATGTATTATTACTACCTCAAAACAAACATCCCCTAACAAATAAACAAGAAAAAACAAACTATGACTGCGGCTGTGGGGTGAATCTAATTTGGAAGAGATTCAGACAGGATGAAACAGTCAGAAACATAGTGCAGCGATCAAGGTTGATGTACAGAAGTAGAGTCGTAGAGATGCAAGATGAGGAAAGATTTGCGAGAATTATTGAAGAGGCAAAATAGATAGAGTTGGTTACAGATTGGATGTGGGTGGGGAGGAAGATAGGGATGTTGGAATTACCCCTGAGTGTTTGGTTAGCACAGTAAGAGGTATGATCACAACAGTGGAGAACAATGCAAACGGCTGATGATAGAAAGGTGTTGAGAATCCTGAGTTCGGTCTGGGAACTTAGAGAGTTTCAAATGTCCGTGAGGCAACCAAGAGTCAGTATCAGATATAGACAGGGGCAGAAAGGTCTCGGGGCCAGAGGACAAGGCTGGTGTGGGTTAGGGGGGTTGGAATCATTTGCATGAAGTGTTAGTTGGTGCTATGGATAGGAGTGAGATTGCAGGATTGAGAGAGAGCTTTTCAAAAACTAGGGTCTTCTATTTTATTACTATGCATTTTAACAATCCTTCATATTGTCTACATCATGCTGTACGTATAGGATCTTTATACATCAATTCTTGTCCCAGGAGAAATAACATTGTATAAAAGCAGAGAATATTAAATACAAAACAAACATTCAAAGAGAGAAAATGAAAGATAGGATTGGTTATTTTTAAAGTGCTCTTAACCTTACGCACATATAATGATCTATACGATACAAATATAGATTCATTTTTCATACCTTTTAAATGTTATCTGAATAGAAATGCTCAGAATTGAAATGTTGTGGTGGATACAGAAATAGCTAAAATTTTTATTTAATGTATTACAGTAAGTTCTGATAAAAAATATTGTTTGCCTTGTCAAAGAGAAAGTAAATAAGAAAAGAAATATAAAAATTCAAGAGACATGAAGGAAATAATTTCTATTTATACTTAGTTTCAGGGAAATTAATAATCTAGAAGTTCTATATATATTTCATGCCTAGTTTTTGTTAAACCATTTCATTTTTATGTCTTTTTGTTTTTATTTTTATTATCAAATGGTGGACATATTTTTCTGAAAGGCAAAGGTAAACAGACTTTCATGTGACAAGTAAAACTGTAAAAGATTAGAATTACTCTCAGGGCAAGGTTTATCAGGGAATGATGGCATTACAGGAAACAGCACTGAATCACTGCCATCAAAGGCAAGCTTCTCCATTTTGAGAGAATATTCCATGAGATTCTATCAGATTCTAATATTTTCTAAGAAATTTATCAAGTAATATTTTCCAGACATTCATGGTGTATTGGAATTTGATTTTATAGGATGCCTGTACTATTTTGAGTTGGTGATCACGTTGTTTTCAAAAATTTGCTAAAACAACTATTTTCATATCCTATTGTTATTCAATGGAAACTTTAGTTATAACCATAAAACATATGTGTTCCATGAAGCCACAACCTAGATAGTATTTATAAACCTACTTGGAGTTATTTAGAGGAATATTTTACTACAAATCTCAGGTCCTGTTCCCGTAATGGTGCCCCAGTCTTCAAAGTCAGGGAGAGGACTGAAATAAATATTAACACACATGCTTGCAAATATTTACATGGGGACCAGGAGAAGGGTAAATAAGGAAAAATTTATCATATGAAATGTATGATACGAAGACTACCAACAGAGATTAGTTCTATGTTTTCTGTTTTATGACAGAGAGAAAAACATTGGTTTTAAAAATATTTCGCAGAGTTATGGGGTTCCAATAATATACTGTATGAATCACACTACATACCATCAATTTGAACTGCTGTGATATTCCCTCCCTTCATATGCATAAGCCTAAACAAATCAAATAAGCTAGAACACTATTGCATATTGTCAAGCTCCAAGTTTTTTAGTAACAAATATTCAGCAAGTAACTTATATGTCCTAGAAATTTAGGGCATTTACAGATGAATAAAACAAATTCCTTTCAGTTCAAAGAGTTATGCTTTTCCCACATCACTGTTTTATTACATGTTGAATTATAAGAGGGAAAAGACTAAAGGAGAGCTTAGTTTAACTGAGATGGACTTGACAGTGATGATTATTTTCAGGTTTATATTTTGGTGTTGGGCAACCTATTTTCTATAGCTAGCAAGGTAGTAATGATAGAGAAATGTCTAAATGCTCTCTGCTTACAGAAATTATGTAAAATATATATAATATATTAAAACGTTCATATGCTATGTAATTATAATTATAATGAAGGTAAAATAGGAAAGCAGCCACAATGATGTCATGTTGGTTAATCAATATTTACTAAGTTTATCTTTAGGAGGAAAAGGAAAAGAAAATAAGGAAAGGAGGAAAAGGAAGAGGATGAAGGGGAAGAGACAGAAGAGGAGAGTCACCTGGATAATAGGGCTGGTAAACACTTACATAAGTCGCTTAACCCATGTTGCCATCTCTGGGCTTCATAAACCCAACCTGTCTTCACTCATTGAGTCCCTAGCTACGTAGTTCTAATGAGAATTAATCTAAATTAATCATGGGTTAAGTGTTGGAAACTGCAAAGCTCTTTAAATGCGTTACCTTAAAAACACATGTCTGAAGTTATTTTATTTTTATCTTAAGGATGAAAAAGTTGAAATTAGAATTAAATTTCTAAGTACACTCTCAAGTGTACTTAACTGACAAATTAGATTCAAATCCAGATCTTGCTCACTCAGAAATTTTCATTATACAGGTAAACATAGGATATTCCACAAGCAGTTTGGATATGGCTAACTCTATTCAATTAATTTTGCCATGAGAGAATATTCTTCTCATCTCAGTTAAGATACCCCCTCTTCTTTGAAGCCAAGGTAAATCCTTGCAGACAGGCATTATCCCCCGCCTCCAGTGGATTCTCATATTGTGGGACATTTGGACCTGCTTGCATGGCAGCCCAATATGGCTTCAGAATGGATTTAAATTCTGTATGAGTTTGAGCAAGCTATCTAACCTCATAATTCCAGTAAAATGGGAAAACTCTACACATCTTCATTGTGGAGTTTTGTAAAAATTAGATTATAAAAATAAAGCACTTAACAGGTGTCTGGCTCAAGAAAGGAACTCAAAAACAATAGTTTTTATTTCATATTTGATTCTCCAAATAGGATGTGAGTTAGACAGTGGTAAGGGCATAGTCATTTTTCACATCATTAAAATTAACCAGAGGACTCGGCACACACAAGTACAGACAAATTAAAATTTAGCCCATTATATCCAATCCCAATGAAGGACAAGATACATGACAAAAGGTAACATTGATTGAGCACTTATTTTATGCCAGGAACTATTCTAAGCACACACAGTTCATGTACCAACTCATTTAACTTTCACGACTTTTCTATACTTACTATCATGATTTCCATTTCACAGCTGAGACAAAGAGAAGCAAAGTATCTGAGATCACACTCTTAACTACTACTGTCTTATGGGTAGTAAACCTTTTTAAAAAACCTTTTATATTTTCAGAGAGGATCATTTTGAAGATACTATGACATTTCCCATAACCTTTCTACATGTGGCCATAATGCTAGCTGTTAGTATTTTCTGAATCCTATAAAACCCCATGTTCCTCATATTCAGAATCTGTCCATGGATAATACCACAGTGTCTGAATACTGAGGGAAACATGACTGGTAGATTTCAATAGCCATACTCACATTCATTTCACCTGTTACAAGGGGAAGGGATGAAATAAAGATATAATGAGTGAGAATAAGTTTATACCTCAAATCCACACCCTCACATAAAAGCTGAAGCTTGTACCACTGTGTCAAAGGGAATGCACATTCATTTTCTCTGCCACATGTGCCAGTGCTCAGAGTTCTGTGTGAGTAAACAGAAAAATAGACCCTCTTTGCATGGAAAGCTTCTGCATATTTGAGGATCAATATAGGTATGGGGGAAGAAAATGGGGAACAAATCAGTGGCTTTGTCCATGGGGTGAGTTTATGCTTTATAATTTTTGTGAACAGGAAAAAAAGGAGTTGCAATTACTGAGCATTTTCACAACTCTTCAAAATGTGGCTACAAAGAGCTAGTTCAACAAAGTCCCTTTCCATCACAAAGGCTTGTGCTCCTATTTCTTTTCTTGCTCCTGCTGAAGACATTTTGTCAATATTTCTTCAGTCTCTACATTTGGGTGGTATGAAGGTTAATGTGTATGATGACCTGGCAGTATGGTAGAAGACTGTGTGTTTGTGTAGGAGCATGGAAGGTGAGGATAGTCCTTTGACGCCATTATTTTAAAAAACTTTTCTCAGAGCAAATACTGCACTGCTGGGAAAGAGGGAAATCAGTCACCAACCATCACTCGCTTGTGTTTGGGCTCCAGGCATTTGTGACCTGCCAAGTAATGCAGGGTGGGCCCAACAAGCGTGTGTCATTCATGCACTTGGGTACCAGAGGCAGCAGGAACGGAGATGTGGGAGGCAATGAAGGGCGGGTAGGACATGAAACTAATCAGGACTCTCCAAGGAGAATGATTAGGTCACTGAGCACACATTTCCTACTTCAGTTCTAAGGATGATTTCTACTGTTGTTGTTGTTGTTTGCAAACAAACATTCATGGATCAAAACAGAATTGCTCTGCTTCTTTTCTGAAATGCTCAATTCCAGTCTTATGTGTTGCCTGCCCTTACAAGTCATAGATTAATTTACACAGTTATGGGCCAACTATGTGGCCTCTATTATTATTCTCTAAGAGCAAATAATGCTTGTAATGTGAATGAACTGCTGTCTAGTCAACAGTATCCATCTGGGGTTACCTCATGTAGGAACAGACTATGTGCTAAACGCAAATCAACATGGCATTCTCTCTTGGTTGATTTGCAGCCACAGCTATCACAAAGGGAGCAGAAACCTTGGCTGTGGAGAGAGCTGTGTGTACGCAAAATTGGATCTGGAGAGACTCGTGAAGTTCAGGCCTCTGATGTTCCTGGAATATGGGGCTTCCCTCAAACTGAAATATTCTTGGCTTCAAAAGAGAGATTGCAGAGGAGAAGATGTTTCAGAGTGTCAGAGTGAATTACTCCCCTTCACACTGTTCCCTAGTCACCCCTAGTGATTCAAACCAGGAAACAACATAAATGGAAGATCCTGGCTCCTACTAATGGTAGGAAGTTCCTGTCTTAACAAAAGTGATAGAGCATGAGAAATGGTCGGTAAATTTAATTCTTTGGAATTTAATATTCCCACCAATCTAAATCTCTCCCAAGGAGACAATTACTTGAAAAATAAAGTTCTTCATTAATAATTCAGTATCAACTAGAGGAAATTATTTCAAGAGCTGAATATATAAGAGCTTAAATATTCAACCTCAGTTTGGAAAATTAAGAAGTCATTTATTATTTACTAAATTTGAGAGCTTCTGACTACAACACAAAATCTAACCACTCTAACTTGGAGTGAAAAGACGTCTGCTTTATTAATAGATTGAAATGAATGGGTAAAAAAAACAGACATTATTCTTGTTTTTGTGTGTGCTGCCAATACTTAAGAGTGCTGGACACATAGTAAAAACTCAGTAGGTACTTACGGAATGGATGGTGGATGACTCCTTACCATTGGGTAATTAACCAAAACTTCTAAAATAAAAAAGCTCCTTCAAAATCTTTGAGAAAACCAGATGCTCATTCTGCTGGTGTTGATTTTGCAGAACCCACACAACAAAGTATGCAAATCCACTAACTCAGATGGTGTTTCTGAGGACACTGCTCATTACGGCTGTATAATAAATGGGAGTGCACAAGTCGCCATTAGCACAGAACAGATTGTTTGGGTAGCAAAGACAGCAGCTGTCACAGCTTGACAGCTTTCTTGTTAGTGAATCAGCTTTACTGACAGCCTATTTGATTGAAAATCACTGTTCACTGACAGTGTGTTATAGCTGATACACATATGTATCTCACGAAAAATGAGACAGTTGCTGAATACCCATGAAAGGTTGAGAAGCTACAGCTCTATGAACTACATTAAAAAAGAATAAAGTTCTTACAAAGCAGGTTTATTAGTGTATAAACTGTGATTGAACAGCCATAAATAAATTAAAAAAAATAAAAACATTTTGCTTACTAAAAAATGGATACTAGCAAAAGTGCACATGAAAACAATGATGGGTGACCCAGTGGTATCTTTGTTGTGCATTTTCTAAATTGCCTGTTATAAGAATTTTATTTGCAACCAAATGAGGCCAAAGCAAAAACAGGACCTTGGGGAGAAGCCCATTCAGTCTACTTGTTAAGTCTTGGGACTATCACAGGATAAATATTGGAGGCAGAGATCCCTTTTCAGATTTGAACTTGGGATAGAAGAATTATCATGAGCAGAGTGGGGATGACATCAGTAAGCAGAACCAGTCATGAATAAAGCAGGTAGGTGTGGCGTACACTACCAAGCACAGACTTGACAATGTACTTCAGTGCTGAAAGGCTTCTGTTTCAACAGCACAGGGTGTCTGCCAGAGTAGAGATATAGGGATAAAAATAGTTCATATATTCTGGGATTATTTGAAAAGTGACAAGGATGACATCTCGCTGAAACAGGAAGTACCAGATTCATTCATTTGAACTCCTCTGTAAGGTTCACTAATTTATGTCCCTAAGCTCTTCCTTAGAATGATCCATATGCTTGGGGCCTTAGGAAGTATGGTGAGTTAATGCATTTACCTGATCACTTTGTCCCAGTTCCCATTTGTCATCATCACATAATTTGGCAGAGTTTCTGGCCTCTATACAAATGAGAGACAGGATCAGAATAACCAACATGCCTGCAGGTCAGGGGAGCATAGCAGCTACACTCAGGCATTGATTAAGGTAGGCTGCCAGGGCTGTAACTCTCACTACTGGCAACTCCAACTGTTCTTGGTGCAGGTGCTGCTAATAATGAGTGGAAACATGGCTAGAAAATAAGTATTTGAACCAATTATAAAATGTTTAAGCCATGGAATAAAGATAAATTATAAAGCAGATCATGTTTAAAAGTAAAAGAGAGGGACACTGAATTGTAATGTGGTGACTGTGCAGAAAGAGAGAGAGAGAGAGAGAAGGAAGGAAGGAGGGAGGGAGGGGAGGAGGAGGGAGGGAGAGATAAGGGAAGGGAAAGAAGGATAAAAGGAGAAAGAAGAGAGAGAGAATGAGAAAAAAGTGGGGAGAGAAAGTGAAAGAATAAGAAAGAGATCAGGAGTATATAGCTGAAATACTTTTTAAATGATTAAGGATTATGCAAATAAATTAAGGCAGCAGGGTTTTTGTTTTGTTTAATTTGTTCATTCATTCATTCATTCATTCACTAGCATTAAGTAGACTGTTCTTGCTTTAGTATTTAGTATGCAGTAGGAAATCTATAAATATTTATTCTAGCTTACAGTAGTCAATATATAAATATCTCTCCTATAAAAGTTGAATGTGTTTCTTCCTTATTTCTTTTGATGTTTCTTTTTCCTGTAGCAGCATGAGTTCCAGGCAGATAAATAGTCACTGTTATATCTAGGATTAGGCTTGTGAGTATTACTCGGACTTTTAGGCAGAGATAAATATACTCAGGAGTGAATAAGGAAAATTAAAAATTAAAAAAAGAGCGAAGTAAAAGAGACCAGATAAAGCAGTAAAATCATAAGCTTGGTGTTGTCAATTCCTTTAAATGAAGATAATTGCTATTCTATTTTGGGCAACCAGGTCAGCCTGATGAAGTAGGCAGCCTATTCTTTTGTATGATATAAGGTGATATGAAACCACATGTACCCCAAATATTTTCCTTTGCTCTCCTTTGACCTGATCTGATGTTTCCCCAATTCTCCCCACAATGTTAGGCTTTCCAAGAAGTCCATACGATACAATTTCCGAAGTATATTAGTGCAGCCTTTAGGATAGAAGAGACCTTACGTTTCAAACAACATGTCTTTTGAGTGATCATCATGGTGGTGGCGATACAGTGATTGTAGGAGTATCTTACACCAGAGAAAAATGGACCATTGGAAAAGTGGTGGTTAAATTTTGAAATCCATTTCAGTCAAGCAGCAAAGGTTGCATTTGTGGAGAGCAGGGCCAATAAAATGGCATTGGTCAGATCAAAATAACATAAAATATATAAAACAAAGGTGAGTCACTTATGTCAACCAAAATGGCTGTCAGTCAGCCATGACACTTTAGTTCAAGAGGGAAAGTACCTAAGTCACAGCAGACACATCTGGCAAGGAAACACATGTAAGATATCTGCACATGTGATCAGAAGAGCCATGTCTGCAGAGCGGGACCACCCATAGATAGGCTCCTGGGGAAATTCCACACTTGCCAACAAGTAGTGCCAAGACATTTATCGAAAAGACCCGGAAGGTGGATGGAGTACACCATTTTCAAGGTATAACTGAGGCAGGTTCCAGACCACTGCTGAGACAGTCAAGCTCCGCACACCAGAGTGCTGCTCCATGCCATGCTCATCTCCCTTGGCATCAGATGCTGGAGGTTTTGCCCTGCTGGACTGAGGACTTTGCCTGCCCTGCTGACCACCTGGCTCTGGAGATCCTCCCTTGCAAGCCACTGACAACTCCCTTGCCCAGCGTGCTGTCTCTCTAGGACTCAGGTTCATTATCACCCACTGATTGCTGTGTGTGTATGTTATATTTCTCTTAGATTGTTAGAGTGTGAGTAGCATATTAATGTATGTTGGTGTTCTACTTTGAGCGAACCTGCATTCAATGAAAGCTGAGTGAATAGCATAGTTACTGTGTGTGACTCTTGTCTATTCCTTGGTACCTGGCTGCTCAGCAGGCAGCTAGCTGAGCAGTTGCCCAGCTGACTTATAGGAAAGACTGTAACATGAACATACACTTGTGACAGCAATGAAAACATACTTCATTGACTTTTCAATTGTACTGGGATAAACTTACCAGAGAGAAATACATTAGCCTATTATGTTGCCTCTGTAATGTCCTAAGACCCACTCTTAGGAAACTGGATAGATGAGGAAAGAATCAGTGTTTAGGAAAGAGAGAGGAGGATATTGTTATTCTTTAAACTGACATGACTCCAATCATAATTCAAACACAAATGTACATGCTTGTGGGTAGTTGCTACAGTTTGCAAACATCAAGCTTCTTTGAATTCTGGCTCAGAAATATTGTAATTTCCTAAATCTAATAGGACCTCGGAAACAATCCAGACTCATTTAGTGGTAAATAGAATGCCTTCAGAAATGGTATTTGATATGATTTGAAATAATAAACAGTCAATAGAAATTATTAATTAGCTTTTCTCATGGATTTATAAAAATTGAGTAATTTAAATGAACAATAAACAATCTATGGCAGTTTTATTACTTACAGCAAGTGTTGGCTGTGGAAAAACTTTAAACTGTCACGGGGAAGTGAACACAACTGAACAGAGTATTCTTTTCCTGCCCGGTTAGAGCTTCTTCCATAGGGCTAACAATGGCAGAGACCCCAGCAGCCAAGGGAGCTCCGCATTCCCCTGGGAGCAAAAGCCAAAACCACTACCATGGCCTCATTCTTCCCTATTTTGACCCTTGTGACTCTGACTGCTTTTTCTGTTCTTCGTCTGATTTCATTTCTCTCCAACTGCATTAGTCTCACCTTCAGGCCTTAGCACTACTTATCCCTGGAGCTCAAAATGTTCTTCCCTAGATAGCCACCTAGCCAGCTTCCTCGTTTCCTTCAAGTCCCTACTCAAATGCCATCTTCTCAAAAAGGCCTACAGGAAGAACTCTATTAAAAATACATTTCCCAACCCTTAGACCTTCGTCATCTTCTCTACTTTTTTTTTGCATAGTACTATCACATTCAAATATTTAATTTACTTTTTTGTTTGTTTTGTTTTTTTATGCCAGTCGTACATTGTCTGTTTTTTTTTTGTTTTTGTTTTTGTTTTTGATAAAGTGAAAGCTCCACGAAGCCAGCTTCTATTTTATTTACCCATGTATCTCAAGACTCTAAGAGAGTGTCTGGCATGTGATAAATAATAAATAGTGGTGGAATGAATATAATAGGTGTGAGATTTTGGGAAAGATACTTAAAACACATACCTCAATTTTAACTTTTAAATGGAGATGATATTGATGTAGTGAGAGTTAAGTAGGACAGGTATCAAGGTGTTCACCGGCAAGCCTGGCACACCATCCATAACATTCTTATCATTAACGTTGATAGGGTTGCTGGTTCGATTCCCACGTGCCTGGGTTGTGGGCCAGGCCCCCACTAGGGGGGATGCGGGAGGCAACCACACATTGATGTTTCTCTCCCTCTCTTTCTCCCTTCCTTCTCCTCTCTATAAGAATAGATAAATAAAGTCTTAAAAAATAAACACTGAGAGAATCTTCTAATATCCTCTTGTGTTAACTTCCAGTACCAGAGTGACCCTTATCCAGAGGCTTAGTCTGATAATTTCCCCAGACTAGTCTCTGTTCATATATTGTTGATGAAACATTTTGAAGTTTTCTAGAAAGAACTAAATTTTCCCCATAACACAATTAATTTCCCTCTTCAGTTGACTTTCTACTGGTTTTTTCTACAGGCTGTTCTCATACCATTTATAGAAGTCTGTATCTTATTGCTACCTTGACAAACTATATTAAGACAGTCTCTTCTGCACGCCACCCCTCAAACCCGAATTAGGAACCAACCCATGTAATAAGTCAGGTTTACATCATGCCCTTTCAGTTTTACATTTTTTAACTTGAGCAGATCCTAGATTATGTTTTTAGAGTTATTTTTAGAACAGCCTCACATTTTCTGACTTTTGAAAAATGCAAGCACTTTTGAAGTGCTTTGCACCTAGCATGCATGGAATACACATTTGTTGAATAGCAGGTAAACCAAGCTCTTTGACACATTTTGAGCATGACAGCTCACTATACTAAATATTCAGGACAGCAGTGTCTCCATGAACAGTTTAATCTTCGAATGAAGAAAGTAATATGAGAGTTTAATAAAGTGCTATTTATCACATATTAAGTGTTATTTACATAACATAGTTTTAAGCCTACAACATATTCCTGAATTAGGTATTTTTCAGATTCCCACAGTAGCAAGCAATAGTAGTCTCTCAATAATTATTTTTATGATAAAGTAACAAATGGGTGAAATAGATCATTGTCTTAGGACTTTTTATGCCTATTAAGTATTCAGTAGAACCATTTATGAAGCCCATGATAAGATTTAATTTCTTTTACAGAAGATGACTAAGCCTGAAGTTTCTAGACATTTGAAAAATATACCAGAAGTAAGGTGCGAACATCTATCTCCACATTGTCTGTAGTTCTTTGACAGATTAGGTAGAATAGGAAAAATGGGTATTCAGTTTCAATCAGGGTTCATCAGTGGATACATAGTGGGCTGGTGAGACGTTGAGTAATGATGGGGAGTTCCACATTTAATCACTGGTTGCCTGACTTGTCCGGCATAGGTCATGAACTCTAGACAGGTATTTTTGGATCCTAACATTCTTAGCAAAGAAAAATCACTTCTCAGACAGTCATCCTGCTCTTTTAATGTTCCCATTATCTTACAGAAGTAAAAATAGTATTGGCACTTAGGCCTAATTGTGAAAGTTTAGCATTGTAATATTTTGGTCTTTTCAGACATGGGTTGTTTGCCATTTCCAATGATGTGTACCTGTGTACATTTTCGTGTGTGTGTTTATATATATGTATATATAAATGTATGTATACACATACACATTGATATGTATACATAAATGTGTATATATATTCTATATATGACTCATACACTTAATATTTTCAGCAGCATTTCAGTTTTTTCTCTGCAGTTTCCTAAGAGAGAGTGAACCTACATTGGTAGGTCGCCCTGCGGTGGCATAGTATCTCCTGTAGAAAAACAGCATAGCCTAGGACTTTAACTATAATATAACTGACCTGAACCCTCATTACAGGGAAAAACATGCCAAAAATATACAGAAATTAACTGATTTTTTCCCTTGAGAGCTATATACTACATGGAAATTAAGAGAAAGCTTGATCTTAGGGCAGACCTAACACATTGGTCCGTCCCGGCTCAGACACAGCGTGTGTAGAAGAGAACAAGGCAATCTGTTCACGGTACGAGAGAATTATTAATGAGCACTATGCATTTGAAAAATGGCTTCTCTCTTCCTGTTTAAAAATGCATATATTTTTTCAAAGTAAGGCATAAAGGAGTCTGTTTGTCCTTGAGCAGAAATGATATCTAAGTCTCAGAGAGAAAACTAATCTGCTATGCTTCTGTATTACTGAGAGAAATCTTCAGGACTTTCCAACAGGAGTACTGAAGTGTTGGGAATGAGAACAAAACAGAGCAACCTACATTCCATTGAATTAATATTTCTAACTTAAAAAATTGTCCTCTATATTTAGATTTACTAATTATTATTACAGATACTATGAGTAAATATGTTACGGAACAAGTTGGTTATGGATATGGTATTTCAGTTTAAGGAAAAATAATCCTTATGTTTACAATATGTTGACTCTAGCCATATCACATTTACTTAAAAGTTATGCCAATAGAATAACTTCTTTAGCTAATAAGAGAAAAAAACGACAGAATTCTTTCCATTGTGGCAAACATGTTCGAGACTCCAGTCATTCTTCATATGCTCTTTCCAGTCCCAAGTCTAAGCCATAGGAACTTTTCCCCTCCCTTTTCTATCTTTGGAAACCACCTGGGAATGTCGATTCATTTGGTAGCATTTCTAAACTCTTGCATACAGTAAATTCTTCTTTAATCTAGAGGTCCATTAACCTAGACCTAAGAACAACTTTCAGAAATTTGAGCAGCCAAAATTCCACTGAATATACAGAATTTACATTGGCCTCATCCCTGACATAGAAGGAGAGTTGTATATCTTTTTCAAAATCTTATTTATATCTTGATTGGTGAAGAAATAGTTATTTGCTCACAATAAGCATTTGAGTCCACACATATTACTTTGGTTTAGTGCTAATAGATGAACTACCCATAAGCCGTTTTTCTTTTTTCTCCCCCCTCCTCCTGACAAGCTCCAATGACCCCTCAATGATGCAGGAGTGAGCTTTAGTTTATTTGTTATTTTCCCTCTGATAGTGATAGATTTACAGTGATTCTTGTACACCCTTTCCTTTTTTCAGTGTTACAAATACTGTTTCTGCTTGCAGCTAGAAGGGAAGGACAACCAAAGAACAGGAATTGAATGTATGATCTCAGCCTTATTAGCACCATACACTGAAACCTACAAATATCAAACAATCTGCCTTGCAACAGTGTCGACCCTTAGTACGCTATTGCCTATGACCGTGACACTGATGCATTTCTAAAGTCAAATCATATCATGACTACTTCAAATATTACTCATAGAAGCATACACATCAAGGACAGAAAGTAAAAACATATATTTCAGTTTATATTAAAATATGTGCTTTATATATATTTAATATATATATTAATATATATATATGGGAAAGCAATGGAGGACTCCTTCATTTCCAATAGAAAATAATATTTAATGTATTCTACTAGTTTTTCTTGAGCCAGAAAAAATATGTAGTCGACTGGTACTGTCCCCATTCACAGTTGTTTATAACTTTCTTAAAATAATGCTTTGGGGCTCAAATACCTTATAAATCATCTTGGGCAAGAAACAATTTTGTTCAGAAAATTCAATTTAAAACAAAACCAGAACAGTTCCTGAATTACCTGACCACAGGGAAGAAAGCAGTTCAGCTAGCAAAAGGTGTATATGCAGAGAAATACAATTGTGTGTATGTGTATAAGATTAGCATGGCCCAGAAAACAAAGAACTCGAGTGTCAGCTGTAAGCAGACGAAATACAATAATTTTGCTAAAAGCAAAAAATATTCATGTCTCTTTGTTTCTGTCTTCTCATTTTAAAGATGAGGAAACAGTTTCAGGGAACTTAATTCATTCAAGGCCTAAACATAACATTACAGCTGTTGGCTTGAAGATGTTTTAGTCCTATAGAACTGTGCAGAGATCATTCAACTGGGAATTAGAAGGCCTGAATTCTATTTCTGGCTCTCCTACAAGAAGAGGCCCTAGACAAAGCACATAACTGCTCAGTTTCCTCATGTGGAAACTGAAAAGTTGAGCTAGAACATCTCCAGAGGACACTTCCAACTCTGAAGAGCCAGGATTCAATCACAGAGATTGCTAGATTGTTTCTCTTTCAGTTTGTTTTTCTATGAGCGTTAACGGTGCCCTGACCACAAGCCCTTCCTGTCAATATTTCATAGTACTGGATATGGAAACTTTCACTTGTCTCTCTCTGACTTCTTCATTATATATCTCCACCATGTTTGGTTTCACTCTTACCATTCCCTAATGTCCCCCAAATCTTCTATTTACTTCTTCAATTTATTTTTTTTCTGTTCAGTTCCACAACTCAGATGATTTTCCAATGACTCTTTTTAGACTATAGCTAAAGGCTTTCTCTGATCCTCTCAGCTGAAATTTGACTATTCCTTGTCCACAGTTTCTTAATTTCACCACTCTGCAGTTATTTAGATACATGTAGTAATGCCCAAGAATCATGCAGAAAACGTCCTATTTTACTCTTAAGTAATGTGAATTGAAATGGGATGTTATATATTACATATCAAACATGAAATATTATGCAATGGTAAATTTCAGTGTTAGTTGTGTGTACAGAGAAACAAGTTTCATATTCCAAGAGTATATAATTTTAAACTGGTACGGCCTTTTCAGAAGGATAACTTGGCAACACACAGCAGAAGGCTCAAAAAGTGAACCTTATGACCTAAGAGTTCCAATTCAAAGAATCTATCTTAATAAAATAAAATAAACAAAGATGTTCAAGAGGGCAAGTATAGGGATTATCATCATACTATTATCATATACCCAAATTGAAAACAACCTATCAAACAACACAAATGCTGTTTTAAATTGTGGTATATCAGTATAAGATACCATTTAGCCATTTAAAAGCATGTTCATGAAGAAAAACTAATTACCTGGGTACAGGAGAAAATATATTAAAATGGGAAAGATACAAAACTATATACACAGAATGCATGGGCACACAAAATTCAAAATTTTAACTAATTGTTTTGGGATAAATATTCCTTTTCTCTTCATTCTCTGATTTGTAAAACCTATGATGTACTACTATTACATAAGAAGAAGCCCAATTACAGATTTTCCTGGCAGGAATTCCAGTCCGGTCCATGTGAACACTGAGACGGATGCTAGGAGGGGATCAGAAGTCTCGGCCTCACTCTCATGTCTGGTCAAGTGCGAAGACAAATCAGACACCTTTTTTTGACCTTCAGTCTCCACCTTTCTAAAATGATATGATCAGATGATCTTTTCTCTATTCCTAATATTTGTTTATTCTATAAGCCCATTGCATAGTCAATTTATAAACCAAGGAGAGAGAAAATGTTAGTGTTATACTCTTGTATACAAAACATAAAACGTAAGTTAATACATATGAAAGTATATGATGAAGAGTTGTCGCTGATCCTAGTGAACATTTTGTTACTGAGTCTGACACTTCAGATTTTTAAGTACCCCTCTATAGAAATAAATGAATGAATGCATGACAGAAAAACTTTTATTTTTCTTTTATTCTCTTATTGGTGGAAAAGTTCTAAATGATCGAGTCAGCCGATATGGAAATGCCGTGATGTTCAATAGAAGTTTCAGTGACCCTTGCATAACAAGAGCGGTGATTGCCAGTTTCTTTCTGGTTTGAACTGGAAGTTATAGTTTACACTATTTATGGTGCACTGACTCCATACAGATGGGGAAATCAGATCACGTGGAATCAGAACTTTGGGTTTTAATTAGATCCAGCTGTTCCATGGAAGTTGAATCTTTATCTCTAAGCCTTAAAACTAGAAAGCACAAGTTTCACATTTTAAAGAGCATTTGGAACCTGTGAAGATATAAATGCAGAAAGAGCAAATTTTGAAATGTAGACCTGTGTCTTTCTTATTATAAATGAATCCTGTGGTTTTATTTTGTTATTGAGAAAAGATCACACAAGCTTTCTACCCCCAGCTTCCTAATGAGACTTTCTTTTCCCTTTGGCCTTGTATATTTCCAAAAAGAAAACATTCTTCCAATGAAGCTTTATTTTTTTTAGTTGTATTTTTTAAATTTTTGATTAAGTATAATGCCATCATCAAAGTGATTTTTAGTGTAAAAAAATTAAAAGTAAATATCAGCTAATATCAACTATATGGAGACATCATTTTGCTTTCCAAAGACTTTGAGGCATGGCCTTATTTAATTCTTTAGGAGAGTAGAATTATAGATAACAAATAGCTTTGTGCCCTTCTCTGGAAGAAATATTAATATTGTTTTGATAATACCTTCTTTCCTCAGTCTTAAAATAATTTTCAAAACTAAAAAAATAAAAGGAACCCCTCCCCCACCAAAGCCCCATTACTATATGGCAAATACCTTTGTCTGTTTTCTTTCCTGATGTATGTCATTCGCTAGAATAGTGCCTGGCACACAGGGAGCATTCAAAAATATTCTTTGAATGAGTAATAAAATGAAATTCAAGGTTATAAATAGTTTTGATTAGTGAATAAAATGTGCAATGTAAAACTATTTACATTGAAGAATAAAAATTGACCTACATATGGGGAATGAAGCTCCACTTGCTTGAGAGCTTGTGTAGCAGAGTGGTATTAACACTACGTGGTGTGGGGCGGGGAGGATGACGTGAGTTCAATTACAGGATGAGCCTGTGTAACCTTAGGAAAGTCGTTAAATCTTTTGAATCCAGATTGCTTTTCTACAAAGTAGGCATGATAATGTCCAGCACATCGGGTTGCTTTGAGGTCTGAATAAGAAAATGTGTAGGTTCTATAAATAGTAACATATTAAGTTACTGCTCACTGAACATGCCTATCAAATCCCTGGTTCTCTGTTTCACTCTCATCCTTTGTTTTATCTTTAATAACTTTCAGCTCCACTAATTGAAATACAATTCATGCTACCCAGACATTTCAAAATGTAATTTCTCTATGTATCCCTTTCTGATTCCTCAATCAGATCTAAGTTTTATATCTTTGTCACAGCATTTGTCACATTCTAATCCTGCACATTTGAACTCACTTTTGGAAGCATATATACTGTGCATTACTGTATTTAGTAGTAAGCGTAACGACAGCAGCAAGTGATACCCATTGAACATTTACTAGGTGCCAAGCACTGTGCTGTTTATGCATTTTTCACACATTATCTTATTTAATTCTCAAACTTTACAAAAGGGGCTTTCATTACTTTTCTTCAGTGTTGTGTTGAAGTTACCTTACATGTCAATAATTACCTGTAAATTCCTCAAATGTACAGTCCATTCTAAGAATTATAGTATGTGCTTTATAAAGCTCTTTTGCTTATCATATAAAGCAATTATTTGATGTAGGATACACCCTTATTTTACAAGTAGGGAAATTAAGGCACAAAAATGTTAAGTAACGTAATCAAAATTATATAAACACAAATGACAATTAAGATTAAAAATTAAGTATGTCCAACTCCAAATCCAAACCCTTCATCTTTCACTGTCCAACAAACAAGAGTGTATTATCTCTACTGAGTGCTCAAGAAATCCTTCTTTATTTTTTAAAGGGCATTAATGGTTAAATATTTTTAAGATTTTATTTATTTAATTTTAGACAGAAGGGAAGGGAGGGAAAAAGAGAGGGAGAGAAACATCAATGTGTGGTTGCCTCTCACCACTCCCAGCCCCCCTGGGGACCTGGCCCACAACCCAGGCATGTGCCCTGACTGGGAATCCAACCAGCAACCCTTTGGTTCGCAGCCCGCGCTCAATCCACTGAGCTCCACCAGCCAGGGCTCAAGAAATACTTCTTTTAAAAAAACAACTATGTATTTTCTCACACATATAATTATTCATTATTTACACTGTGTCATAATATGAATCTATATCATTTTTTACACAATTTGTCAGTCTTTAGTAAAAAATAGTTTCATTAGTCATTTTAGTTTGTAATATGAATACAATGTTTTCAGGTTGTGTCCACTCTTTTTCACATTTTCTAACCCAGAAGTGAGCAAACTGTGGTCAAGTCCAGCCATCTGACTGTGTTTATAAATAAAGTTTTATTAGACCGTAAGATAAGCTTTTGTTCACATATTGTCTGTGGCTACTTAAGCATTACAATATCAGAGTTGAATAGTTGCCACAGACACCAGAGGACCCACAAAGCCTAAAATATTTATTGTTTAGCCTTTGCAGAAACAATTTGCCAGGCCCTGTTCTCTATCATTCTGTGTTCGGCATTATAGTCTTATCTCATTTTCTTTAACTCAGCCTTTTAAACCGTCTTGGCACATGCAGGAATCCACTGAGTCCTTGACTCTCACACCCTCAGCACAAAGGAAATTCATAGACGCTCTGCATTCGGTACTTCACAAAGTGTAACAGATATCAGTGCTAAAAACAATCTGCTTGCCCCAACTTTTCTGTTTTAAAATCTCAAATATTTTGAGGCTCATAAATTTTTATGATCTCAATAATAGGCTGGAAAAAAAAGTGGCTATGGTGGTTGTAAACATCATCTATGAATCTGTAACTCCGACTCTCCTTCTAATCTACTGTCTTTGATCTCACTAAAACATACTTTAGAGTATACTTAGTAAATGTGAAGTAACTTTAAATATTTCAGAAATGCCTAATATCCAAGTGCTCCAACTTTTCTTTCCTGAAACTTAAAATTATACTAAGAACTTAAAAAGCTTTCTATGCAGAAATTTTTACCCAATTAGGTGTTTTAAAAAGGGGTTCTTTTCCCACAACATTCACCTTCTATTTTGCTTTCAAATTTATTTGTATTAATTAGCTTAAAGCTTTTTATTTTTATTTTATTTTACTTTTGGTCAATAGACTGCAGAACGTTACCTGATTGCTAATAATGACTGCCCTTTCCTATTTGTATTTATGAGGTAAGTGATATTTATCAAAAGCAGACATTGATCACTGAAGAGACCACGTACTTGTACGCCAGGCCTGTTACCACTACTTCCGTGGCCATCACAGCTGCTGCCTCTTCCGTGGTCAGCATGATCAGGCCCTGGGCTTTGCATGGGATTCTCTTAACATGAACAATTCAAGGTGGATAATATTTTCATTTGAGCGATGACAAAACTGCAGTTTTAAGATCTTTAGTTAATTGCCCAAGCTCACAGCTGAAACATGGCAAAGCCACTTTTAAAACCTATGACTGTAAGACTTCAAAGTCCTGTTCTTTCCATCACATGACACCTCAGATAACCCCCTTTGTTACCGAAAAACAATCATTATACAAATGTCTGTGTATTACTTAGCACTTAAAAGAGATAAAATGTCAAGACACGACATGGAGGAAACAAACATATATTGCTAAGTGAAAAAAGCCAGTTTGAAAAGACTACATATTGTATAATTTTAACTATATGACATTTTTCAAAAAGCAGAACTATGAAGACAATAAAAAGATTGGCAGTTGCCAGGGTTTCGGGAGAAAGGGTAAGGGATGAACAGGTGGATCACGGGACATTTTTAGGGCAGGGAAAACTACTCTCTGATGGTAGATAAATGACATTATGCATTTGTGAAAACCCCAAATATGTACAATATTAAGTAAACCCCAATCTAAACTGTAGACTTAGTTAATATTAATATATCAAAAATGGTTAACCAATTGTAACAAATATTCCACACAAATGCAAGATAATAACAGAGGAACCTGGTGGCAGTGTTAGGATAGGCAGCTCGTTAGGTGCTAACAAAAGAGAAGGAAGAAAGCTGGCTCAGGCTAATTAAGTCAGTCAACGGCAACTTCCCAGACACTCCAGGGGAGTCTGCATTGCCTGGCCAAGGGGATGAACATCCCTCCAGCCCACTGAGTAGGGAAGAAGGACTAGCTTTCCAATCAACCCAGGGAATAACTGGTACACTTACCCATATTACGGAGGGAGTCATGAACAGTGAGGGGGAAATTCCTCTCCTGAGGCATGCACAGTAGAAGCAGAACTATGAGGCATGCATAGGTAGGAGGGAAAATGGTGACCACAAAGCCTAGGAGACCAACCTGGGAAAGAGGGATTTGATAATGGGAGGGCCCAGCACAGCCCTAGGAAGATCCAGGAAAGACAATGGGTAATTTTTATTTAGAAATGTGCAAGAAAACCTGCTCTCTCCCAAGCCCAAGGAAATATCATCAACGCAAAAAAAAAGGTCTGAGGCATTCCCTTTCTTTAGCATCTGCAAGGGCCCAAGTGCAGCTCTAATCAGGGGCCAAATGAGATCAGAGACTGTGCCGGACTCCTGAAGCCTTGGTTACCTGGCTAAAGGCGTGGCAGCTCTGGGTCCTGGCCATCCTCCAGTGCTGGTGGGGACAAGTGAGGGTCTGTGGCTCCCAAGGTTGGACTTCTGCAGTGACACAGAGCTGAGCCACCTGGTGGTGGATGCAACATTGCTAAAGTCCTTCCTTTGTTTTTACTCCAATAAATCTTGCCACTACCCTGCAAAGTGTCCTGTGTGTGTATCCCTGAAATTCATTTCGTAGATAGCATAGAAGAATCCTATTTCCTCCGGCAAGAGTCAGAGAAGTAGAGGGCATATATGGGGGCTATATTTCTGCCCAATTTTTCTCTAAACCCAACACTGGGCCTAAAACTTAATGACAAGAGCTTCAGTTTTCTAGTTCTGCATATAAAGAACTTGGAAGTCACCACACAATCCTAAAAATGAGTAAAAAAGCTGAACAGACTGAAGAATCAAAAACCCTTTTTAGATACTGGGAGAAGGGAGGACATAGGGCAAACTGCTGCACCCGAGATTAAAGAGACATGTAGATAAATACAGGAAATCACAGTACACAGGAGCAGAGATTCACCAGAAGAGGCCACTTAGGAAAGCGGTGCCAGCTTTGAAAACCTTAAATGAAAGCCATGAATTTCTGGAGGCTCAATGAATAAATTCTAAGAGTTAAAAACTAGAAGGGGATCCATATACTGGTTGGGGGTGGAGGTACAATATCATGAAACTTACCTTCAGGAGCTTGACCAGATTCTCAGAGTAAATATCTAAGAAAAGGACTCTCAGGCTCCCAGCAGGGAGAGGGGACAGGAAGCATTTTGAAATGCACCAGAGCACTCATTTTCAACACCATCTGCCTTCCCTGAGGGGGAACTAGTTAAGCAAAGCCTAGACCTGCTAGGGTATTATCAGAGTCTAACTGACTTGGAGGAAAAAAAAACATTCAACTCCAGACCACTCTAGCCATCGTGTCCCTGCAAAGGGAAGAAACATTTGTGAAGTTCACAGTCTAGAGGTGTAGGCACCCTAAAAGAGACCTAATCTTAGGACTATAGGCCATTCCCCTTCCTCCACACCTCGCCACCATATTACTAAAGGCCTATTAAATGCAGTTCCTTTTATCTAGTATACCATAGCCAGCTAGCAAGAAAAAAATTACAAGTCATAACAGAAAGTAAAAAAAAAAAAAAAAAGAATTAAGAAACAGAGCAAGAACAATTTAAAGAAACAGAACCAGATGTGGCGAGGAGGTTGGGATTATCAGACCAGTATAGAACAATTATGATTAATACACTAAGAGCTGTAATGGATGAAGAAGACAGTATGCAAGAACAGATGGGCAATATAATCAGATAAATGAAAATTCTAACAAAGCACCAAAAAGAAATGCTAAAGGTAAAAAAAAATTGTAATAGAAGTAAAGAATGCTTTTGATGGGCTTATTAGTAGACTGGGCACAGCTAAGGAAAGCAGCTTTGAGCTAGAGGATATATCAATGGGATTTTTGAAAACTTTAAAGCAAAAAGAATAAGATTGAAAATGACAGAAAAGAATATCCAAGGATATAGGACTACTACAAAAGGTATATATATATATAACAGAAATATTAGAAATAGAAGGGAAAAAGGAACAGAAGAAATATTTGAAACAATGATAACTAAGAATTCCCTAATTAGCATCAGATACCAAACGACAGATCCAGAAAGTTCAGCTTAAAAAACATCAAACATTAGAAATGTAAAAAGAAAAAAAGAAAGAGAAAATACATCTCTGCATATCATTTTCAAATTACAAAAAATCAAACATAGAAAAAAAGTTGGAAAATGCAGATAGGTACAGCCACTGCAGAAAATAGTATGGAGATACTCCCCTCCCCCCACCCTGAATTAAAAATGCATCTGCCTTTCAACCCAGCTCTCTCACTTCTGGGAATATATCCAAAGGAACCCAAAATACTAATTTGAAAGAACATAAGCACCCTATATTCATTGCAGCATTATTTACAATCATCAAGATATGGAAGCAGCCTAAGTGTCCATCTGTAGATGGGTAGATAAAACAACTATGGGATGTTTGCACAATGGAATAGTACTTGGTCATAAAAAACAAGACAATTTCATTCTTTGTGACAGTGTGGATGGACCTGAAGAACAATATGTCAAACAAAATAAGCCAGTCAGAGAAAGACAAATACCATATGATTCCACTCATATGTGGAATCTAATGCACAAACTGAACTAACAAAGGGAATGGGGACAGACTCATAGATGGAGAGCAGGATGACAATTGTGGGAGGAGGAGATGAGGTGGAGGGACTGAGCAAAAAGGACTAAGGACTAATGGACATGGACAACAGTGTGGTGATTGCTTGGGGGGAATATAAGAGGACTAAATGGAAATAGAAACAATATAATAAAGGTTAAATAAAAAAAAACATAAGGGGAAACGCATTACTTACAGAAAAACAAAGATAAGAATTATTTCTGACTTATCCTAATATACCATGCAAGCAAGAGAGCAGAGTGAAATATTGAAGTGTTATGAGAAAAAGGCAACCTAGAATGGTGTGCTCTCTGAAATTATCCTCAAAAAACTGAAAGAGGAAAAAAAGACTTTCTCAAATAAATAAAAATTGAGAGAATTTGATGTCAGTAGATCTGCTTTTTAATAAATGTTAAAATAAATCTTTAGAGAGAAGGTAAATAATACAGGAAAGAAACTTAGGTCTACATTAAAAAAGAGAATAAGTGAAAGTATAATTGTGACTTTTATTTTTCTTATTTTTTAATTGATATAACAGTTTGTTCAAAAATAACATCAACAATGTATTTGATTAATTAAGCTTTGTATGGTATATGTATATAAATGTTTATACATGCATTTATGCTTATATATAAGTAAAATGAAAAGACAGCAATAACACAAAAAATAAAAAGAAGGAATTACAATTATTTTGTTATTATACTACTACCCTAGAATTGAAGTGACAGTGTTATTTAAAAGTGGACTTGGATTAGATGAAAATGTATATTGCAACTCTAGGGCAATCACATAAAGGAGTAACAAAGAAAAAGAAGTATAACTGATATGCTAAAAGAAAGAAAATGCAATCATATGAAATGCTCAACTGAAATCTAAAAGGCAGAAAAAAAGAGTGGAAGACAATAATAGGAACAAAATAAGCAATAAATTGAAAACAATTATAAACATGATAGATATTAATCTAATTATATCAAAAAACACTCTGAAAATCAATGATCTAAAAGCAGCAATTAAAACATGTAGATTGTCAAAATGGATGACCAAACAACTCTCTTTGTAATATGAGACCCATTTTAAATATAAAGAACATAGAGATTAAAAGTAAATAGATGTAGAAAAATATATCATGCTAACACTAATCAAAAGAAAGCAGAAGTAGGTATGTTAATTTCAGACAAAACAAACTTCAAAATAAGAAGAGTTATTAGGGATAAAGGAGGATATTGAATGATAAAGGAATCCATTCTCCAAGAATACATATAATCCTTAAAGTGTATATACCTAACAAAAGATCATGAAATTACATGAGGCAAAAGCTGATAAAACTCCAAGGAGCAACAGATAAATCCAGTATCAGAGTGGAAGACTTCCACACCACTCTCACAGAAATGGGCCGATCCAGTGGTCAGAAAACCAGTAAGGATATAGTTGAACTCAACAGCACCATCAACCAATCTCATATAATTGATATCTAAGACTACGCTATTTAACAATAGCAAAAATTACAATTTTTCTCAAGATCACATTGAACGTTCACCAAGATATACCATATTTGGGGGCATAAAGTACTCCTTAATGAACTTAAAAACATAAAAATCATACAATGTTTGTTCTTACACAACAATGGGGTTAAATTAGAAATCAGTAACAGAAGGACAAATGAACAGTCCCTGAATACACTGAGATTAAACAACACACTTCTAAATAACAAATGGTTCAAAAGAAAATCTTGAGAAAGTTAAAAATATTTGGAATTGAATGAAAATAAAAACACAACTTATTAAGATCTGTGAGAGTCAGATTTTAGAGGGAAATTGCTAGTACTGAATACATGTATTAGAAAAGAAGAAAGATTTAATTTCAATAATCTTAGTTTCCTCTTTAGTAAACTTGAAAAAGAAGACTAAATTGAAGTAAAAGTCAGTAAAAGAAAAAGAAAAATAAAGAACTAAAACATAAACCAATGAAATTGAAAACAGAGCATAAATAAAGAAAATCAATAAAAGCAAAAGCTGGTCCTTTAAAAAAATCCACAAAATCAATAAATCTCTGGCCAGAATAACAGAAAAAAGAGATAAGATACAGATTATTAATATCAGAAATGAAAAAGAGGATATCACTATACCAATTTTTAATTTCCACCCATGGAAATTGAAAGGATGATAAAGCAATACTATGAACAATTCAATGCCCACAAATTTGATAACCTAGATAAAATAGACCAATTTCTTGTAAAACAAAACTTGACAACACACACACAAAATAAAAAAATAAAAACCAACTCTGAATAGACTTATATCTATTAAAGCAGTTGAATCAATAATTAACTACCTTCAAAAAAAAAAAAAAGTTCCAGGTCCAGATGGGTGCACTCGTGAATCTACCAAACATTTAAGTAAAAAATTTGATCAATTCTCTGCAATCTCTTTTAGAGGATAGAAACAGAAGTAATACTTCTTAACTCATTCCAAAAACAGACTAAATCATTGTAAGAAAAAGCATTACACTCTAATATCTCTCAAGAACATTGATGCAAAAATCCTCAGCAAAATATTAGCAAATTGAGTGCAAAAATAAATAAAAAGAAGTGTATATCATGACCAAGTGGGGTTTATGCCAGATGTTCCAGACTGGTTCAACACGAGAAGGTCAATCAATAAAATGCATCACATCAACAGACTCAAAAAGAAAAATCACATGATTATAACAGTAGCTGGAGGGAAAAACATTTGGCAAAATCTAATACCAGGTCATATAAAAGCCCTTAGTAAACAGGAAATAGAGGGAAAAATCCTTAACTTGGTGAAGACTATTCACAAATATTCTACAGCTAGCATCATAATTAATGGTGAGAGAATCAAAGCTTTCCCAGTAAGATCGGGTACAAAGGAAAGATATTCTTTCACAGCACTCCTTCCAATATCACACTGGAAGCCCTTGCTAATGCAATAAGGCCAGTGCACTGATTGAGAAGAAAGACTCAAAACTGCCTTCATCCACAAAAGACAATTATCCATGTAGAAAAACCAAAGGAACTGATTTAAAAAACTACTGGAACTAATAAGCAATTATAGCAAGATTGTAGGACAGTCAGTATAGAAAAGTCAATTGCTTTTCTACATATCAACAATGAGCAGACGGAATTTAAAATTAAAGACATAATACTATTTACAAAAAATTAAAGTTATGAATCTAATAAAAATATATAATTTCTATTGAAGAAAACTACAAAAAATCTCTGATGAATAAAATAAAAAAAACTAAGTATGTGGAAAGATATTTCATATTTATGAATAAGAAGACTCCATGTTTTCAAGATGTCAGTTCTCAAATTGATCTTTATGTTTAATTCAATCCCAATTAACATCCACGCTGGTTATTTTACTGATATCAATAAAAGACTCAGTATAGACAACACAATATTGCAGAAGAAGAGCAAAGTTGGAAGACTAACACTACCTGACTTCAAGACTTGCTATAAGATGGCAGTAATCAAGACAGTGTAATGTTGGTGAAAGAATAAACAAATAGGTTAATGGAATAGATAGAGAACCCAGAAACAGATCCAATAAATATAGGCAACTGATCTTTGACAAAGAAGTAGAGACAATGAAATGGAACAAATATAGTGTTTTCAACAAATGGTATAGGAACAACGGGACATTCTCATGTAATAAAGACACAGACCTCACACTCTTCACAAAAATTAACTCAAAACAGATCACAGACATAAATATAAATTGTAAAACTACAAAAGTCTTAGAGGATAAGAGAGGAATAAGTCTAAGTTATCTTATCTATGGTGATGTCTTTTTAGATACAACACCAAAGATACAATCCATGCAAGAAAGAATTGGTAAACTGGGATACAAGAAGAAGGTGGCAAGATAGGTGGGAGTGGAGCCTACTTCCCCCTGAGCACTGGTGAAACACCTAGCTGATCTTCTGAGGAACAGAGTGAACAGCCAGTGGTATTCCAGCATATATGAAGATTGGAGATCAAAATTATATGGGACATTGAATGATTGGACGGTGAGACATTAAAACCTGGAGCTGTGAAAAGATCAGAGTTAGACCCAAACAAGGTCATTCCAAAAAACAGAGATAATGAGACAAATTTCAGTTTGCTACTCCAGAGAACTTGCAAGGTAGGAGTGGTGAACACCAGTACACTTGCTGGAAGAGGAAATACACCAACAAAGGAACCACCAACAGAAAACAACTGAAGAAGGTGAAAGAGGAAGTGAAACCACACTAACCTCAATCCAGGACCGACCGGGAAATATAATCAATTGGTGGAGAAATTGCCCATAAGAAACAACTCAACAAGAGTGAGAGAGAAGCTTCAAAACCTTGTTCACATAGAAGAATCAGCTTCAACACACTGGTCCACACCTGCACAACAGAATACAAGGTGTGGTGGATGGAGTGACCCTTGGTTGACCAGCTTGAGGAAAGGACCCACAAAAGAAAGACCCAACAACAATCAAAACCCAAAGACATACAGAGAGCCAACATAAATGACAGTCCAAGACCAGCGAGCTCAGGATATTAAGGAGATTGTCCCACTGAATCTCACAGGTATTCTGTTACAGAAGTTCATACCATAAACCCAGGGAGTCAGAACAGATTAATTTAAGAAACAGAGGCTAACAAGAAGAGTCTCACAAACAATGGAAAGACAAATAAACAATCCCCAAATGAAAGGAAAGGAGAAAGCCTCAAAAAGAATGATAAATGAAATAGAGGCAAGTCAACTATCAGATATTGAGTTCAAAGCATTGGTTATCAGGAAGCTCAATGAGCTCACAGAGAATTACCAGACTACAGAGAAACTACAATGAACTCACTGCAAACTATATCAACATGAAAAAGGAAATAGAAACTATCCACAAGGGCCAAGAAGAAATGAAGAATACACTTTTTGAACTCATGAACACAGTAGAAGGAATCAAAAGTAGGTTCTATGTAGCAGAGGATCGGATCAGCGAGCTGGAGGACAAGGGAGAAAAAAATACCCAGAAAGAGCAAGAAAAAGAAAAGAGGCACAGAAAGAATGAAGAAGGATTGAAGGAAATGCAGGACAACATGAAACGTAATAATATCCATATGATAGGGATACCAGAAGAAGAAGAGCAAGGGATAGAAAACCTGGTCGAAAAAAAAATGATGGAAACTTTCCAAATCTGATGAGAGAAAAAGTCATACAAATCCAGGAAACACAGAGAGTCCCACTTCAAGACACATCATAATTAAAATGGCAAAATTCCAAGACAAAGAGAGAATCTTAGGGGCAGCAAGGGAGAAACAGGAAGTAACATACAAAGGAGCCCTGATAAGGTTAGCAGCTGACTTCTCAATGGAAACTCTCCAAGCCAGAGGAGAATGGCAAGAAATATTGCAAGTTATGAGAACCAGAGGCCTGCAACCAAGGCTACTGTACCCAGCAAGGCTCTTGATCAAGATGGAAGGCCAAATAAGAAGCTTCCCAGACAAAAGAAATCTAAAAGGATACACCTCCACCAAACCAGCTCTATGAGAGATGCTAAAGAGGTTGCTTTAAGGAAATGAAGGAAAAGAGAGAGAGAGAAACACAGGTACAAACAAATGGCAATGAATAAATACCTATCAATAATAACCTTAAATGTAAATGGATTAAATGCTCCAATCAAAAGACATAGAATAGCTGAAAGGATAAGAAAGCCCAACCCACACATATGCTGCCTACAAGAGACCCACCTCAGGACAAAAGACCTACACAGACTGAAAGTGAAGGGCTGGAAACAAATTTTCCAAGCAAACAGACAGGGAAAAGATGCTGGGGTAGCAATACTCATATTAGACAAAATAGACTTCAAAAAAAGGGCCATAAAGAGAGATCCAGAAAGACACTTCATAATACTCAAGGGAAGAATCCACCAAGAAGACATAAACATTGTAAATATATATGCACCCAACATAGGAGCACCCAAATACATAAAGAAAATCTTGGAGGACTTCAACAAAGATATTGACAGCAACACAATTATAATAGGGGATTTTAATACCCCACTGTCAAAAATGGACAGATCTTCCAAACAAAATATCAACAAAGATAGTGTGGCATTGAACAATGCCCTAGATGAAATGGATTTAACTAATATATATAGAGCCTTTCACCCCAAAGAAGCTAAATACACATTCTTTTCAAATGCACGTGGAATATTTTCAAAGATAGACCATATGATAGGACACAAAACAAGCCTTAACAAATTCAAGAAAACTGAAATCATATCAAGTATTTTCTCTGACCACAAGAGACTAAAATTAAAAACCAACCCAAAGGAGAAAATCCCAAAACACTAAAAATCATGGAGATTGAATAGCATGCTATTGAACAATGAATGGGTCAAGGACGAGATTAGGGAAGAAATCAAAAAGTTTCTTGAAACAAATGAAAATGAACTCACAACAACCCAAAACTTATGGGACACAGCGAAGGCAGTCCTGAGAAGGAAGTTCATAGCAATACCTACCTTAAAAAATTTCATTAGGACTACCTGAAAAAAATAGAAACATTTCAAATAAACAACGTAACGCTATGCCTACAAGAACTTGAGGAACAACAACAGAGACAACCCAGAGCAAGTAGAAGGAAGGAAATAACCAAGATCAGATCAGAATTTAATGACATAGAGACTAAAAGGACAATTCTAAGGATCAATGAATCCAGGAGCTGGGTCTTTGAAAAGATAAACAAAATTGAGCCTTTAAGCAGGCTCATCAAGAAAAAAAGAGAGAGGACCCAAATAAACACAATCAGAAATGAAAGAGGAGAGATTACAACTGATGCCACAGAGATACAAAGGATTGTAAGAAACTACTATGAACAACTGTATGCCAAGAAATTTGAAAACCTAGGTGAAATGGACAAATTCCTAGAAAAATATAATCTTCCAAAACTCAGTGAAGAAGCAGCAGAAATCCTGAACTGACCAATAACAGCAAATGAAATTGAAGCAGTAATAAAAAAACTCCTGATACACAAAAGCCTTGGACCAGATGGTTTCACAGGAGAATTCTACAAAGCATTTAAGGAAGAGCTAACCCCTATCCTTCACAGACTATTCCAAAAAATCCAAAATGATGGAAGACTTCCAAACTCTTTTTATGAAGCCAGCATCATCCTAATCCCAAAACCAGATAAAGACACAACAAAGAAAGAAAACTTCAGGTCAATATTGCTGATGAATATAGACGCTAAAATCCTCAACAAAATATTGACAAACCGCATCCAGCAATGCATTAAAAAGATAATACACCATGACCAAGTGGGATTCATCCCAGGGATGCAAGGATGGTACAACATTTGCAAATCAATAAATGTAATACATCACGTAAATAAAAGCAAAGACAAAAATCACATGATCATATCAATAGATGTGGAAAAAATATTCAATAAGGTACAGCACCCATTTATGATAAAAACACTCAGCAAAATGGGAATAGAGGGAGCATTCCTCAGCATAATAAAGGTCATCTATGAGAGACCCACAGCCAATATCATACTCAATGGGCAAAAACTAAAATCTTTCCCAATAAGATCAGGAACAAGACAAGGCTGTCTGTTATCAGCACTTCTATTCAACACAGTGCTGGAAGTTTTAGCCACAACAGTCAGACAAGAAAAGGAAATAAAAGGCATCCAAATTGGAAAGGAGGAAACAAAACTGTCATTGTTTGCAGATGACATGATAGTGTATATAGAAAATCCTATAGACTCTGCAAAAATCTACTCGACCTAATAAATGAATTTGGCAAAACAGAGGGATACAAAGTCAATATCCAGATATCAAAGGTATTTTTGTATACCAATAATGAAACACCAGAAGCAGAAATCAGTAAAAAAATCCCATAGCGATAAGAAAAATAAAATACCTAGGAATAAACCTAACCAAGGAGTTCAAAGACCTATACTCAGAAAACTACACAACACTGAAGAAAGATATCATGGAAGACGCGAACAAATGGAAACATATACCATGCTCATGGATCAGAAGAATCAACATCATCAAAATGTCCATATACCCAAAGCAATTTGTAGATTCAATGCAATCCCTATCAAAGTACCAATGACATATTTCACAGATATAGAATAAACACTTCAAAAATTTATATGGAACCATAAACAACCCCAAATATCCACTGCAATTTTGAGAAAGAAGAGCAAAGTGGAAGGGATCACAATACCTGATATCAAAATGTATTACAAGGCCACTGTTGTCAAAGCAGCCTGGTACAGGCATAAAAACAGATAGATAGACCAATGGAACAGAATAGAGAGCCTAGAAATAAACCCAAGTCTCTATGGCCAATTAACTTTTGACAAAGGGAGCAGCTGCATAAAATGGAGTAACATTGCCTCTTCAACAAATGGTGTTGGGAAATCTGGACAGCTACATGCAAAAAAAATGGAACTCGAGCACCAACTTACACCATACACAAAAACAAATACAAGGTGGATAAAAGACTTAAATATAAGTCATGACACCATAAAAGTCCTAGTGGAAAACATCAGCATGAAAATTTCAGACATTTCAGGCAGCAACATCTTCACTGATAAGAACCCTAGAGCAAGGGGCATAAAGGAAAGAATAAACAAATGGGATCTCATCAAAATACAAAGCTTCTGCACGGCTAAAGAAAACAGTATTAAAATAAAAAGAGAAACAACTGTATGGGAAAACATATTTGCCAATGATACTTCAGACAAGGTTTGATCTCCAAATATTTAAAGAACTCATACAACTCCACTCCAGGAAGACAGAAAACCCAATTCAAAAATGGGCAAAAGATTTGAATAGACACTTCTCCAAGAAGGACATACAGAGGGCCCAGAGATGTATGAAAAGATGCTCAGCATCACTAGCCATCAGAGAGATGCAAACTAAAACCACAATGAGATACCACCTCACACTGGTCAGAATGGCCATCATAAACAAAGCAATAGATAAGTATTGGAGAGGATGCGGAGAAAAGGGAACCCTAGTGCACTGTTGGTAGGAATGCAGACTGGTGAAGCCACTGTGGAAAACAGTATGGAACTTCCTCAGAAAACTAAAAATGGAACTGCCTTTTGACCCAGCAATTCCACTGCTGGGATTATACCCTAAGAGCTCTGAAACACCAATTCAAAAGAACCTATGCACCCCAATGTTCATAGCAGCACAATTTACAAAGGCAAGTGCTAGAAGCAACCTAAGTGTCCATCAGCAAATGAGCGGATCAAGAAACTATGGCACATTTACACAATGAAATTCTATGCAGCAGAGAGAAAGAAGGAGCTTATACCCTTTGTGACAGCATGGATGGAACTGGAGAGCATTATGCTAAGCGAAACAAGCCAGGTGGTGAGGGACACATACCACATGGTCTCACCTTTAACTGGAACATAATCAACAAAAGAAAAAAAGCAAGCAAATATAACAAGAGACATTGAAATTAAGAACAATCTAACAATAGCCAGAGGGGAGGGGACTGTGGGGAGAAGGGTTTTCAGGAACTACTATAAAGGACACATGGACAAAACCACGGGGGAGGGTGGAAGCAAAGGAGGGAGATGGGTTTGGAAGGGGTGGGGGGAGGGGAGGGGAGAAAATGCAGGCAACTGTAATTGAACAACAATAAAGTCATTTCAAAATTAAAAAAAATCCTAAGCTTATTAAAAAAATTGGTAAACTGGATTTACTAAAATTAAAAATAAAAGTTCTGTGAAAGACACTGTCAAGAGAAAGAGAAGACAGGGAACAGACTAGGAGAAAATATTTGCAAAAGGTATGTCTGATAAAGGATTGTTATCCAAATACAAAGAACTCTTAAAATTAAACAATAAGAAAACACACAGCCTAATTAAAAATGGACAAAAAAGCCTTAGGAGAGACCTCACTAAAGAAGATATACAGATAGCAAATAAGCATATGAAAAAGACTTTCCACATCATATACGGCAGGAAAATGCAAATTTAAACAAGAGATGCCATTATCCATCTATTAGAATGGCCAATATCCAGCACACTGACAACTTCAAATACTGGTGAGGATGTAGAGCAACAGGAACTCTCATTCATCAGTGGTGGGAATACATAGTCATACAGCCACTTCGGAAGGCAGTCTGATACTTTCTTACAAACGTAAGCATACACTTACCATAAGATTCACTCGTGTTCCTTGGTACTTACCCTAAGTAACGGAAAACTTATGTCCTCAAAAAAACCTGCATACAGACATTTATAGCAGCTTTATTCATAATTGCTCATAATTGGAAGCAACCAAGCTCTTTAATAGGTAAATGGATAAAAAATGGGTACACCCAGACAATGGAATGTTATTCAGTGCTAAAAAGAAATGAGCTATCAAGCGATAAAAGACATGGAGAAAACTTAAATACGTATTTCACTAAGTGAAAGATGCCAATCTAAAAAGGCTGTATGATTTCAAGTACAGTTGACCTTTGAACAAACTGGGGGTATGGTTAGCGGCACCAAACCCGACACCCATAATCCCATAATTGTTTGAATCTGAAGATTCAAAACTAGGGATACGGAGGGCTGACTATATATTTATTGGGGGTGGGGGAGAAACTCATGCAGTTCAAACTTCAAACTGTGTTGTTCAAGAGTCAACTCTATATGTCATTTAGGAAGAGGCAAAACCAAATTGTTAGGTAGCAGTTGGGAATGAGCAGTCAGAGGGGAAATAAATTAGGGCTTCCACCATTACAATCTGATAAAGAGCTTAAAACAGGAGGCTAGAAACAAAAGGAAGACATGTGTCCCCTGTTGACCCAGCAGTCCTGAGCCTGGTCCAGTAAGATTGCCAGGCATTCTGAACATCATTAACAAAACCATGATAGCAGGAGGGGGGCCCTTGAGAGTCTGTGTGTGTTGTCTCCACTAGCTGGGAAAGAAAACCTCTGGAACTGTGCATTGATCCCAAGGTCCAGAGGAGGTGCAGAGGAGGGGGAACCTAGGAGCTGACTGAAGTATATAACCTCTGAACCCCAAAAGTCGGGGCACTCATATTACCTGAGTGCCCACTGGAAGCCTCGGCTCAAGTGTACAGACTAAATTTACTAACAAACTCACTATCTTATTTCCTCTAAATATTTTAAACTTGCTATCTCATTCCACTGTATGTGTTTTTTCTCTCGCCTGATCTCTTCTCTTGCTGGCAAGACAAGAACCTAGGAGAGGCAGCCCCTTGACTCCTGTCTCCCTGGTAACAAAACCGTGGAGACAATAGAAAGATCAGTGGTTTCCCTGGGGTGGCGAGGGCAGGGGAGTGTAAAGACGAATGGGCAGAGCGCAGAGCATTTTTAGAGCGGTGGAAGTACTTTGTATGATATTATAATGATGGATATATGTCCTTATACTTTTGTCCAGACCCATAAAATACACAATACCAAAAGTAAATCTTAAGGTAAACTATGAGGTTTTGCTGATTTTGATGTGTCATCTGAATTTTTTTGTGAAAAATCTGCCACTCTGGTGAGTGATGTTGGTAATAGAGAGTGAGGTACATGTGTTGAGACAAGAAGTATATGAGAAATCTCTGTACCTTTCTTAGTTATTTTGTAAATCTAAAACTGCCCTCAAAAGTCTTTAAAATTAAACTCCACTAAGACATAAAATAAATCATGAATACAGTTGTGACTTCTCTCATAATTAACTCCTGTCCTTTGTCCACGATCTGTTTTTTGAAAGTGCGTATTCTGTACTCAGAGCACATTCAGTAGGGTGTGGAAAGGCAGTGCCAGCCGAGAGATAGGAAGTAAGATTTATTGTCAGTTAATATCAAATAGGTCAAGTGATAGATAATTTCTGAACTCATTCTGACAGAAATGACAAGTGATACTACTAATGTAAGTGAATACATTCTAAACATAAATAAAGTCTTGACATTATGGGGTTCTGGTTTTCAATGAATACATAAATTTTGGAGAAGTTTTTTTAACACATGAGCTCAGTAATGGAATACTAAGTATTTTTTCGGTGACAAAAAATCCTAGATAAATGGTGATGACAAAATATAACATATTTTATATTGTGAAGTTTAGTGTTGAAGTTGTAGCTAGTCTATATATGTTTAAAGTTGCATATTTGTCAATGAATTTTCAGTTTCGCATTTGGCTTCATCCAATTGAAACTCCTGTGGAGTCAAAACTACACTGTTTTAATTCCATTCAGAAGAGAATTTATCATGTGTGTTTGTATTCATTTATTCAAGAAGTTCTTATTAAGTATCTTCATTTTGGCTGAGTCCAGGAGTAATTACTGAGGCAGGAGGTTTAAAACAATTATAGTGATGTTCTGAACATCTAGTGATCTTACAAAATGTTGAAGAATAACTAAACAAAGAAATTAATAGCATGCACTGTAACCGAACATAGGTCCAGCTGTCTACTGCTACAAAAGCCAGTACTCAAGAGGCAGGTGTTGATGTAAAGGAAAGTGGTTTTATTCAGATGCTGGCCACTTGGGAGATGGAGGAGTTATGCTACCAAGTCCATCTCCTGGGAAGATGGGGGATTCATGTCTTAAAACCCATCTCTACTTCTCAGTGGAAGCAGAGGTTTTTACAAGGAGGGAGAGGGGAATAGAAGAATCTGATCAAGGTAGGGGGTTGCAAAGTTCTTTATGTGCATCGGCACAGTCTGTTCCAATAAAGCAAATAGTGGTCTAGTGTGCCTCATCTTGGCTTCACGTCATTCTTGCTTTACGTCATTCTGGCTCCATGGGTGAAGATCAGCATACCTCTGGGAGCTGGGATGCATAAAGGCCAGAGTTCATATCTTTTGAAGTCAATTCCTAGGATTCTTATATGAACATGCTATTCATCTACAAGCTACATATTAGTCAGACTCAGCACTTACAGAAATAATGTCAAAAGAATGATGAGGTGGATTGCAATTTCCTGCCATTACAATTTTGCACTCTTACAATACCAGGAAGATGAATTTTAAGACTCTGTGTATTGACATGTCTGAAGAAGAGAGTGATCAAACCAAATGTAATAAACAGGCAGGAATAAATATGAAAATGATGCCATTTGTAGCCTAAAGCCTTATGACAGTCTTAAAAACAATAGGTTTCTTGAATAAAAATGGCATTGAAACATTCACACAAATACATTTGCATCCAAATTCAGGAAATTTGCAAACTCCCATTCTTTCTTCAGCACTTAGAATCTCCTAGCATTAATGCATACAAAAAGAGAATATACATTTTGTAGAAGTAGCAAGCAGAATATTTATATCACAAAACAATCTTGCAGCCCTAAAGCATAAGGGTATCTGTTGAAGTACCGATTACTGCTTTTTCAGGTGATTGGGAAAGTCTCACAAAATCTGATTCAAATTCCTCTCCTCTACTTGCCTTGGGAATAATCCATAGCTTTTCAGTGACCCAGAGCATGGATTTCTGAACACCCACTTCCCTCTATTATCCTTCCCCACTCCACACGTCCTCTGCAGCTTCAAAGCTAGAAAACAGGATACTAATACTACATGTATTACTTGTCTTTCTGGCACTGTGCTACTTGAGGAGTAGACAAGTAAGCAAAACAAAGTCATTGTCCACCTACAGGTGTAGAAGGCACTGAGGAAATCATTATCCAAATGATAGTTTAATTAGAATTTTAAAAGTCACTGCAAAAGAAAAGGAGAAAGTGCCATAATAGTCTGTTACAAAGCCTTGTCACAATTCTTATCCCAAGATTTCCTAAGCAGTTACCCTAGCAAGCTTCAGTTTAGCAACATTAAGTATCATTATTATTACACATATTGGCATTGTTATTTTTTGAATTGCATATTTTATGCAGAATTCTAAGCTAAAAGTACACACCCCTATTTATTTTTTTCCCATTTTAAAAGTGAACAAAGTGAATAAAGCATGCAAAACTTCAGAGTATTTAAGAAGCAAAACTGAGTTCTCACTGAGCGTGACTGACCCCAAAATCAAGTGCATTGCCTGTTTCAAAAATCCAGTGTGTTGATGTAAAAATTAAGTAATTATCATTAACCCTTCACGGTGTAGTGAAAAGGCAGGGTTTCCCATTAGAAGGCAAATCGGTTCTCCAGGCCCCTCTGCCCTTTCTGCCATTGGAGAGAATCTGCTAATACCTCCGGGCCTTTGTTTACCTATAAAATGAGAGGTTGGACAAGATATCTCTTAGGCTCTTTCTGTCATTGAAATTATGAAAGCTTTTGTTAATTAGCTTCTACAGCCCTGGGAAAGAATTTGGTAATTGATCTCTATTGATTATCTAAGTAAAGCCTAATTCTCAATTATCTGGATATATGTTGTTAGGTTCTTGGAGAAGCTCTTGACTTGGATATTCCAAATAGTTGCAACATGTCACTAATTCACTTATTAACACATGAAATGGTTGTCCCCAAAATTGGCCCAAGGCCATAATATTGAAACATAGATATCTAATAATATGGTTCACTTCGAAAATAATAACTTGGAATTGTGACATGAAATATAGAAAGATGCAAGAGTATTGAGCAAGGAGTCCCGCAGGCCACTGTGGTTTGATAAGGAGATGTGACACAGCAGTCCACAAAGACATGTCTTGAAATAGCTTTACACTCAGACAGTGAAGCACAATAGTATAAAGAACTAGTGAATTCTTTAAAAGGCAAACAAAACCTTGTGCTTCTTCACAGGAACCATCCCCGGGAATGGGCTCTAACAATGGTTCAAAGGGATTCTATCTCGACCTTTACAAAACTGCAGTAAATATTGGGAAATGTCTGAAGATCAAGAATAAAATGGAATTCTCTGCCAAACATCTGTTCTTAGTGAATTAAATACTCATATTAGCTGTAAACAGCATACCAGTAAACATCATATGTACCGTGATTTATTTATTGCTTCACGTTACTGTCAAACCAAATCGTAAGTTACAAAAGATGTCCCAACATTTTGTTATTGTATTCAGAAAGAGACGTTCAGTTTCATTCAGTTTCTTTCTAAATGTCCAACATGAAGAAACTACCTCATGTAAACAAGATCTTTCTAGAAGGAGGATTTTAATAGAGTCAAGGATAAAAAAGGAAGGCAAACTTGAGGTCTGGCAGGAGAGGGGACCAGATGCCAACAACTGAGAAAACAATCTTACAAAGAGCAGTCTGGGGAGCCAGGGCATGAACTTTACACATGCCAGCTTCAACGGTTTGATTGTCCTTGGTGGCTTTCCTCCTTTGGTAATAGATAATAAGGAAGAAGTTGGTTATAATGAACTATTAGGAATGCTTAATAAGTGTTTTCACAATAGACACAAGAAATGTTTTCAAAATCTGTAGTTAGATTTACAACTAAATAACTACGACAACATGGCTGAAAAACAACATTCTTGTATTCTTGCATAGTAACATTAACACAAACAGGTTCAGTGACGTCCAAATTCCCTTGACCAGACATTATTTCTTTCCTACCGAATGACTAATCTTTTTGGTCACATTTCAAATTGCATTTCTACCCCATCCAAAGCATAATGTATTGCTCTGTGCATCCATAATATTAATGCATACTTCTATGTGTGTTTTATGTTCAAGACTGAGTTCCTTAGGAGCAGAAATTGTTCATTTATCACTAGATAGACCCATAATATTTAGCAAAATGTTTGATGCATAGAGATCAACATGCTAAGTTTTTTAAAAATTTTTTATTTTTAGGGATAAGCAGTTATATAACTAAATCCTTAATTAAATGTACTTATTTTTGTTGCCTACATGCTTTATGATTTATTCATTAATTTGGCAATAATTGTAATTTTATGTGGGCAGGAATAGCTATATATATTTTTTATTTGTAATAAGGATTCAGAAGCCAGATTTTCAAGTCTGTGCCAAATGCCCTGTAAATGTGCCAAACTTCTTAATCGTTCACTATGATCCATGTGTTAAAGAGTGGCAGAATTGTTTATTATGGCAAATGGTAGGTATAGCACCTCTGTCTCATTCATGTAATCTTTGTTTCTTCTGGGCAAAGCCTTTTTAAGACAAGGACTCTGATTATATTTGGTCTATATAATAAATGAGATAATAATGAACAGAAAAGAATAAAATAAAATTAACCAGTGTTTCTAAATATATATATATATTAGCCATTTTAAAAGAACTCTGGAAGACCAAAAACTTCAGAGAATTACAGCCTTCTGGATATATTCTACTTTGATAAGCTTTGTAATTGACAATTAACATGAAAATACTATCGTAGGGTACAAAATTATTACTCAAACTAATTCTTTGGCAAAACCAAAATGTAAAGTAGGAAGTCTCACTTAATAAGGAGAGATTTCAAAGTTTAGATGATTATTTTTATATCACAAGTGTGCAGGCTATAAAATCTTCAAATTTCTGTCACTCGTTTGACCCAATCTCATGAATTGGAGGTAGTGACTTCATGGAAAGAATATTGAACTTGAAGGTGAAGAGCCTATACTGACATTCAACTTTCTTACTGGCTAGTCATTTGATCCTATTCAAATTCTTCTCTGAGCTCAGTTTATAAACAGCCACAGAAGATTTCTAATCCTCAGTTATTTGAGCAGAGCAACCAGAAACAGTTGGGTAGTTTGCATGGTGCACAAAGGCACCCACAAGGGAGAACAAGTGGGCTTAAAATCCAGTCTGTTCTTCAACAACTGAACTGTGAGTCCTAGAGTTGGGCTCTATCAAAAGGAGAGAGGGTATTATCCTTTCCACAGTTTCTTCTGCTTACAGAAGCTTAAATGCTTCAGGACTGCATCTGCCCAGAGAAGTTGTTTTTTTCCTAGTTCATTCAAGGTTGCTGTATAGGCTTCTGTGGCCCTGATTGTGAAAAAACAAGCCAGAAACAATCTCTATAGAATTCTACACATATTAAAATTACTATTAATTTTAAATATCTTTGGTTTGTTGATGTGGTCTTTTATAATGCATTATAGGAGCTGGATTACTGAACTATGAACCAATTAATTATGCTTTAAATTTACATCATTTAATATAAATGATGAGTATTCCATGACTAGTACAAATTTTTTATTTCTGTAATGCACTGAATAAATTCTAGTGGAGATATTTATCCAAAGGATGGATCAGTGAAAATATAATAGAAATTGTTACTATTTATTGTCCATCTATGACATGTCACATATATTACATATAGAGTCTCTAACCCTCATGACACTTCTGCATATAACTATTATTATGCCCATTTCAGAAGAGAACTGAACTTGGAAGAAAGAAATAAATGTGCAACGTCAGAGAGCCAATTTGTGAAAAAATAAGAATTAGAACACAAATCTACCTGATGTTAAGTTCTATGTCCTTTCTTTCCATTCTACCATTTTGCCCAATTTAATAGAGTTAATTTTTTTTTTTTATTTTATTCAATATATGTTATTAGTTCTCTGGTTTCGGGTTAATGGCTTAAAAGAAATTTATCATGAAAATTAAGACTTTTAGGCTCAGGCATCAAAGACTTGGATTTAAAATCCAACTCTGTCACTAACCAACTGTGTAACATTGGAAGAACGATTTAACATTCTTTGTAGAACGAGGTTAACAATAGTACTTCTTAGAGTTGTAAGGATTAAATGAAGTAAGTAGAGTTGTTAGCACCATGCCTGACACAATAGTCAATAATATCTTTTTATAAGAAGCAGGATAGTCTAGTTGTTAAGTAAGTGGATTTTGGATTCTGAAAGAAATTTTGGTTTACATCTAAGTTCTACCAGTGACTGGGTCCAAGACACTGAACATGCTGTTTAACCACTCTCAGCCTCAGTTTTCTTCATCAATAAAATGGAACCAATTGCCAGTATTTACCTCATGACTGAGAAAGAATTAAATAGTCAAATATCATTAACACAGTGTCAGCATCATTCTAGTCTATTGATAAAGCCTAGATTTTTTTGCTATTATCATTCTCAAATCCAATGCTTTAAAGGATTTAGAGATGACTACCTGTGGATCATGGAACTGAAAATCAGCTGTTGATTACTGACAGATCCCTTCTTTTATTGCAAAGCAGAATATATTGAGAGATATTAGGTACTTCCATACTCTAGACTTACAGACTGAATCTTGGTTATGCCACTCACTGACAAAACATTTAAGATTTTGTCTCAGTTTTTTCAACTGCAAAATTAGAATATTAATAATGGATATATCACATAGTTACTATGGGTATCAATATCTTACAACATAAATGTGATTAGCTTTATAATCTCAAAAATAGGAATTTACAATAAATAGCTATTATAAAGTGGCAGTGAAAATATGAGGTCAGTCTGGAGAAAGTCCAACCATTGTTAATATAATGAGAATGGTTAGTATGACACCGATGTAACTTGGCAGCCAAGGATAGTGGATGGGAATGCGCATGCATGAATAATGATAACTTCACTGTACTAGCTAGTGGGAGCGGTAGACACCATTGAGTAAGCACCTGTACTGTGTGGCCATCATACTCAAAATGACTGGGTGAGTAGAGTAATGAATCTGCATCAATTTTGTGTGAAGCTTGAATAGTCCTGCACGGAAACTATTCAGATAATTCAGAAGGCTGCAGCTATGGGCAACTGGTAACTGGCAGCTTCATCATGACAATGCACCTACTCATGCATCACTTCTCATGCAGAGTTTTTTGACAAAACATCAAATTGCCCAGGTGTCTTGTTCCCCTATTTCCCAGATTTGGTGCCCTGTGATTTCTCGCTTTTACCAAAACAAAAATCACCTTTGAAAAGGAAGAGATTTCAGACCATTGATGAGATTCAGGAGAACACGATGAGGCAACTGATAGCAATTGGGAGAACTGTATGAGGTCCCAAGGTGCCTGACTTTGAAGGGGACAGAGGTGTCATTGACCTATGTACAATGTTTCTTGTATTTTCTTGAATAAATGTTTATATTTTTCATATTACATGGCTGCATACATTTTGGACAGACCATGTATACCTCTAAATAATTTCTGTAAGAATTGTATTCATCTGAAATTCCTCAGTATCTATAGATTAATTTAAAAATATAATTAAAATTGGTTCAGGTTTATTAAAATATAATCTGCACATGAAAACATGGAAACGCCTCCAAAATATCAGTTTTGCTATCTACCAACTTTCTGAAATTAATTACTTTTAGTTGTTTTGAGTTTTAGTATTTACGATTGTTACTTATATTACTTAAAATAGTACATTATTTCCAGTGATCATATTTAAATTATATATATTCACTCCTGGGAATGAAAGATGATTAGATTGGGAATTAATCCTTTTTCTCACTTTACTACATCTTAATTCGTGTCATGTTATTTTATATCATCAATGTTTGCAACACACTTATTCTATTATTATCTATAATTGTCTTCTTTGCCTATGTCTTGAACCTAGTCATTTAAACTCAACAAAATCCATCTTTGCAATTTATGAATAAATAATATTCTTAATTACAAAAGAAACCCATATTTTGCCATGTAGAATGGGCACTTTGCCCAAATTTTTGAGGGAAAAAAAGGATACTCATTATACATGGGTAGTACTAATGATGTGTAAATGTAGTAAATTTGTTAGAGGTATATAAAATTTCTTGTACTTTGTATCTATTATTGTGTTTTGTAATTATTTGTTACACAAAGTTTCTTCTACCAAAATATGTTAAGAAATAATTTCTAAAATTCCTTTACAACACAAAAAGGAAGTATATTTATAACACTAAATATAAATAAATAAAACATTAAATTAAAAATTAAAACAAAAGATTTTCTTCCTGAAGGTTTGGGCCAAAAATGTGGGTACATATTATACACAACAAGATACGGTAATTGCGGTTTGCTGTGTCATTAAACTCTTAGTCCTAAAAGAAGAAATTCCAAAATGCCAGTCTACTGGAATCCCATTTAAGTACACTTGCATTTTCTCTGCTTCTACCACTTCAATCAGCTGTCACTTTTTAATTTGTCTTATGCCATTTTATTTCTTGTAGCCTTTTAAAATTTTACTGGCATTCCTCATTGAGAAATTAAGCTACACTCTGTCTTTGCCTATTTGAAAATGTCTTTATTTTGCCTTCCCATATGATTGATAGTGTGGCTTATGTGGAATTCTAGGACCAAAGTAACTGCTTTCAGTCTATGTGCATATTATTAAAGTACTAGGTTCATTGACCTGGGTAGCAGTCCCACGTTTTCTCTGGAGGTAAGTCATCTGTTTCCCTATCAGACTTCTAAATTAAAAAAGTGAGTACCTTGTCTTGAGAGATAATTGTGTTGTCTATAAAGTGAGCATACTGACTCTGTACTGACTGACCACTTCCATTTGAGGATGCGTGAGGGGAAGCTCTTACACATGCTGAGACCTTTCCTTGTTAAAATAAAAGTCCATTTTAATTCCGTGATGAAGAACTCTAGTTCACTTCCCTCTAAAATACAATTGACTTCTTTTTTTTTCCCCTTTTTTAAACTTGAGTTCTTCATGTCTTTGGTTACTATCTAGCATTTTCAAAAACTATTCCTGTTTTCTTAGACCTCCACATCCACTTCATATGTTCAAAATATGCAAACAATTCTCTTCTTAGGATAGATACAATACTTGGATTTTATTTATATGCCAAGTGAAAACAAGTGGGGAGAAAGAAGAGTCCTACTCTCCCAGCTGTTCTAGGAGTAGTTTTTTTCACTAATGACCTTGATGAACTTGGCACACGATGTTTCTGAACTTGGGAAAGATGGCTCCTGTCCTTGTATTTGCCATTTCATTGTTTCTAGTTCAATTTTATTTTGTGTAATATTTTATCTTATAAGATTTCCTTAGAATTTCCAGTTTGCAATTTTCTCAACTTCTTACACACACACACAGATTATTTTTTTTGTAATTTCAGTGGAAATTTGGAAGATAAGGGAAGTAGAAGTATGTGTAAAGTCTGTTATTTCAATAGTACTAAAATAAGTAATATCAAATCTATTAATTTTGTTTTTGAACATAATTTAACAGGAAACCTTGTGGGATTTCAACAACTTTCTTTTTTTCACTCTCAGTCAAAACCTTGCCTTGTGTTACTTGGCGTCTCGGGGGGGGAAAAGCTCACATCTCTCTGGCAAGGTTAGGGTATATTGTACAACATATCTCTTTGTGTTCCTGACACTCCTTTTCCCTTGATCTGTTTAAGTTGATCCTATTGTTGCAGCAGAATAGCAGCAGAATAGTAGCCTGCCATTTGGACTTACTTTATCTAGAAAAATGTAAGTTTCTAGGATAGATAACCTTTAATAAGAAGGTATAAACATACGTTTTCTATCAAATCTTTCTTTGGAATGACTATCCAAATGTGGAAATGACTTAAATCCGGCAAGATCAGGCCACAGTAAAATAACTGTCAAAAGGTTAGGTCAGCAAAAGAAAATTTAATAACAGCATATCAAATATTTACCAAAGCTATTTGCAAAGTTAAATCATTCATGAAAATATATTAAACACTTTAAAGTAGGCTAACTTTCATGTGACAAATGAGAAATACTTAGGAAGCAAAAGTACAATATTCTGTAATATTAAAACTAAGTTTTCTAAAACTATAGTTTCCTTTACACAATTTTCATTCATCTTGGCTGTTTGGGGACAAAATACATACTGTTTTAGTTCAATTTTTAGGTTCAACGTACTTTCTATTGGCTTTAAATTATCAGGAGCTGGAAGGGCTTCTAGAAACAAAACGGATGTGTAGGTTAAGCAGTGGGACTTGAGCAGGACGACACTATCCCGGAGAGATTTCTACTGAGCCTGTGGGATATTAAGTCTATAATCACGTATTGAATCTTACCATGTGATGGGTATGATTATAGAAGCAAGGGATAAACATGGTTCCTGCCTTTCAGGACCTCACATTCAACTTTGCTTGAACGCTTGTTGTGTTGTAGCACACACGGACAGTTGCAGTTTGTTCCCACGCCGATTATTTGTTTCCCTTAAATTGAGCCCCGTTGTCCTTCATTAAACTCTCATCCATCAGTTCGGATTCTCTTCTTTGGAACTATGCAGATATTTATTCCATTTTTCATTGAATAGACCCTTCATATATTTTGAGACTAATTATAGCTTCCTAATCTTTGTTTTTCTGGGTGACATAGTACCAGCTATTTCACTTGTCTGTAAAACATATGTTCCAGACCTTTTAACGTCCTAATTACCTCCTTTCAGATATGCATTTTATTTTTATTTTTTGAAACTCTATGGGCTCTCTGGTGCCTACATGGTAGAGTCTAAATTCTAATACAGGGCTCACACACCCATACAATATTAATTATGTTTATTTGACAGATTCTTTGCCAGGCATTTGGGACACATGGTAAAGTAGAGATAGCCCCTGCCTTCAAGACGTTAACAGTCTAGTCATCAGTCTCATTTCATCCTGTTCTCTGATGGCATTCAACACTGACTGACCCTACTCTGCAAAGTGAGTGCATTAATGAACCTAAATGCTTCAGGGAACCTGGTTAGCCAAACCTCTTAGTCACTCAAGTACATTATTTATGATCTACTTCCAAATAATGGTCTTATCTGTCGCACCATTTCCCTGTTCTGAAAATCATTAAAAACTTTAGGATATTCAAGTCCACTCCTGACAATACTCATTTGCATTAAAAAGCATGGGTCTCAAAGCAGGAATAATACCTTTATGGAAGCCACATGCTAAGAAAGCCCTTGAGGGGGTTTCATTTGTCTACCTTTGATCACAAAGTGTGGAAAAAAGGCCCACCATGGAATAGAACACTCAGTTCTTTTAGAAGCCAAAGCATGGGCACTCAGTCAGCATTAAAAATGAAACATACTAACATCCCTTCTGGATCTGTTACTGCAGAATTTTTATTTCACTTGGGGCACAGAATAGGCAGTGTTTATCTTTGGAATGCCATTCAAGCCTTTCACAGGAAAAAGAACCACGTTCATGGTGAAATATTTCAAGCCCAAACTGCAATTATGTTGGGATTTACTACAAATTCTCCGTCTAGCAGTATACCTACCCAGTAGTAAAAGCCTGCTCTCCTTTTGTTCGGTAAATTTATGCCAAAGTATAGTTCTTGTTATTATTTCAAAGGTTTTACATACCAGCAAAAGTTCTGCAGACAGGGCTGAATAACGTCTGCATTTCATCATTCCTTAAAATGTAATTTTGAACAATGATTTTTAAGTTGCATTGTAAACCTCATTCCAAGCCAAGATTTATTTTGCTACCAAAGCCATTCTATTATTTCCCAACTACAGGAGTCTATAGAAAAAATGTCTCATGACCTCATATTTAACAAACCAATTACCAGTATTCTGAAAGCATCTGTCTCTAGGCATTAACAAATATTTGGTTAGGTATTAACATATCTAATATTATTATAGCATACCTTCCTATAGAAAAATATTCATTATTATGTGTTGTCATAAACTGAAGTCCATAAAGCAAAAGAAAACACAGCAGGCTCCACAGAGAAGGCAGTGCATTTGACCAACGCTGGGCTCCCTAAGTAGGTGGGAAAACATGTCAAATAAATAGAATCTCACCTAATGCCAAAATAGAATAATTTATTCTTTGGCAAGTTTAAGGCTAAAATGACAAAGGTTTAGCTTTCAATGTGAGTGTTGTAAGTCAGTTGAAAAGTAAATTCAGAGCGTTTTGAGCAATCAAAGCAAACTGCCGCAGTGACAGTAAAAGCTGGTTTCTAAGACATTGTAATGAATTAAGCTTTTCTGTGTAACTATGCAATAAAATCAAAGTCTGTGAAACATACACATGTGAGAATGTGAATGATAATTCCAGAAATATGGTGCCAGATGGAAAAATTAGTGTTGCAATCTGGTGACGTGGTGGACAGAGGTCCAGATGGGGTCAGGGGATGTGGGTTCTAGCGGCAGTTTCACGCCTGGGTGTCTGATGAAGAGAGCGACCTAAATGTGAAGGAATACAGTGCAGGAAAATTATGGGAAGGTTTTAAACAAAATCTTCTTAACTCATAGTTTTGTTGAGAGAAGCTTGTTTGATGAAGGTTTTACTAAAACTCAGCTTTATCTTTAAATTCATTATAGCAAAACGATGAAGGGCACAGCCTGTTAAACCAGACTGGGTTCAAATTCCTCTTGATACTCTCCTGTTTACTACCAGACATCGACTTCAGATGCAATAAAGTCATTTCTGTGGCCATCTGGGAACCAAACATTCATGTGGCACAGAGTACAAGGAACTCAGGTGCCTGTGCAAAACAGCATTTCAATCTTGATACTGGTAATGTGCTGGTTTGATTTCCAGCACATTACTGAACATTTATAAAGGTCAGCTATTTTATCTGTAATATAGGAAAATTCTATTTGCAATATAGAATAGTTGTGAGAGTTAAAACGAAATAGTTTATTTGAAAATGTTTTCTAGGGTCTAAGTTGTAATTACTCTTATTTTTTACTTGGGAAAAGTGTTCCAAGCCAGTAAAGATATTTTGGGAGAACACATTTTAAATTGTGGACCATTGTCATTCTGTAAGCTACTATTAAGAATAATTTTCTTTTTCTATGCCTTAAAGGTATTGTGCTTAATAATGAAAATAAGGGCAGTCAATGTCTTCTAAATTTTATCTCTCAACTAAAAGATTATTAGCAGCTGGTAAAAAAAATATGATCTTTTAGTCCTCTACCATATTTTCTCTGAGCCCCAAGTTTCAATGAACTGCAATCAATGCAAATAAAAGTGACCTTACAGTGAAAGGATTGCTGGAAAACAAGGAAAAACAATAACAACACACTATGAGTGACCTCACATGAAATGGGATATTTCTTCTCCATCAGTATCCCTTTCATGCCTTGCTCGATGCTTGTATCCCAGCCTGAGGTCTCTGGTGCCTCGCTAACCACTATCTCTTTTAAGTGTAAACCAAAGGGTGCATCACCGGACTTTTTTTTTTTTTTTTTTTTCTTGTAAGATAGAGCCATCTGACAAAATAGATGAAAAATAAAACAGTTTACTCACTAAGTTCCCCCTAAAATCGTGAAATGAAGAAAGGGGGAAGAGAGACTTGAAAGAATGCAGAAAGAAGAAGAACATGCCTAGCAAACAGCCATTAGAATGTAAATTATAAACATCATGACTGGCAAACACCAAGTGCACTGAGATCACAGGTAGCTCACTTTGCAGGTTTTCACTGGGGAGAGTGTAAGCAGCAGTTCAAAGTGTGAGCTTTCCAACCAGATAGATCACACTCCTCATTATGCAGTGTATGACTGTGCGTGGGTTACTTTGACTCTCAGAATTTCATTTCCTTCATTTGTAAAATGGAGATAGCATTATCTATCCTCTCGGATTGTTGTAAAGATTAAATGAGATAATGTGTGCAGAGTGGTTAGCTACAGGCTGGCGCCTTGTTAGTGCGCCAGTGATGGTGGTCATTATTCTGCCCCACATGCTCACAAAGAGCCCTCTGTTTCAATTTCCGTCCTCCGTGATTCATCGATGGTGACAGGAGCCATTTGTTCCCACAATCTGGTCCCTGAATAGGATAAACTCTTAACTCACCACCACCCAGGCAGCATTAGCATTACTGCATGCTTTTTAATGATTAACAATCAATTACAATATCATCATTTAAATCCAATCCGTAGCACTGTCAAATAATCATGTACTATAATTAAATTAACGATATTGAACTTTAATTTTCGTTGCATGGCTGCTTTTATTTGAAGTCTGCTGTGCTGCCACTGAGTGAGCACTGGGTTCTGGTGTGAAGTTATCACATTTATTTTACTGCTACAAAAGAGCAAACCCTTAATATACTTTAAAAAGATAGCCATCAAAAGAAATATTTCCACATGAGCCCTTTTAGAGGTTCATATTTGCTACTTATTAATTTAGGCTTTGGAAACTTAACATAAATTAAAATAAAAACCTGCTTCATGGAGCACGTGTCTCATCCTTCACTGTCCCAGCCTGACCGCCCTGGTTCTGGTGTTTAGGAATGTCCTTAAACATGATTTACAAGTGAGAAAGTTAGCAGGGCTAGAGTAACACATGGGGAACTTACAGTCTAGCTCCCAATACACCCTGTAAACGTATCCTTAAAATCCTGTGAATGTGAGATTCAAGTTGTAAAGAAAGAATCAAGATTATCAAGCATAAATCAGAATTTGCCTTATAAAATGTAATGGAAAAATGCTAATAAGATTTATTGGTAAGAGGAAATTGGATTATAATTTATCTATTTCAAGTCAATTTGAAAATTGGCCTCAAAACTTATGTCCTGATATGGATTGAGCCTCAGAATCTATTAACTTTTCTTTTCTTTTTTCTCTGCAGAGTATGTGCAGATACAGAGTGATAAATTTGTAAAGTACGGTTATAAAAGGAAAATAATGTATACACTTCCAAAACAAGTTATGTGAACAAGAAATGAAAAGTGTATGCGTTGTTATATTTATGCTATGAGGTAAGATGGGGACCTGGCTATTTATGTCTAGTTGGAAGTAATCAAAAGGTGATAAAGGTAATTTAAGCTAGATAGTTTTCTTATGTGTATTCCAAACACCGAACGGCTATGATATATGATAAAATAAATATTCATATTAAAAGCTTTCTCTTTACTCTGTTACATTAAAGCTTAGCATCTATTTCATCAGTCAATTACATGGCATAGTTAGAACATAATTTATTTTAGAACAAAATTGATATATTAAAGGAACTAATGCAGTGTTTATTCAAAATTTATCTCAAATGGACACATTCCGAGTGATTGACCATCAACAAATATAATAATATCCCCTTAAAAACTGCATGTCAGATTGGTTCAGAGCAAGCCTAATGTAATAGCCCCATCAAAGAATTCAATCGTATGTGCACATAACATCTGTGTGTGGAAGTTCCTTCCACTGAGAACAGGCTTCCAGGAATGTGCCATGCATTGCCTTATTTTTTGAACATTCATTCACTAGGTATTGGGTGCCAGACACAGAATTTAGGGCACAGAATTTTAGGGCATTAGGATGACAGGGAAAGAAGTCTTCAGGATGGTGTTTTCAAACACGCAGAGTTAAGAACCCATGATGAATTCAGGAAATGGTGAGTATCACTGAAAGGATGGAACGCAATAGTAAGCATAACAAAAAGGGAGTCTGGAAGAATACTCCGCAAACCAGCAGAGGTCAGAAGAGAACAGCATGTCATGTCAAAAGATTGATGTAATCCTGAAGGAATGGAGAGGCACAGTTGTTTTTTTTTTTTTTTAAGATTTTATTTATTTATTTTTAGAGAGAGGGGAAGGGAGGGGGAGAGAGAGAGACACATGGTTGTCTCTCTCATGCCCCAGCCAGGGACCCAGACTGTAGCCCAGGCATGTGCCCCAATCAGGGATTGAACCAGCAACTCTTTGGTTCACAGGCTGGCACTCAGTGCGCTGGGCCACACCAACCAGGGCAGAAAGCCACAGATTTTTAAGCAGTATTGTAACAGTAATAGAGTTGTATTTTGTCATATTACTCTGGATGGTACATGGAGGAACTTGGAAATCAATAAACCTGGATTTGAATTTCAGCTGTAGTTTTTGCCCATCGCTTTGTTTCGGGTCCCTCTAATCTATTTAGTGCTCTATTTATGGTTCCTTCCAATAGCACCACACTATCAAACTTATGTTGCATGTATCCGTTCAATGTTTCCTTTTTCTTTAGGACTGTCTTGAGTTGTCTTAGCTTCTTTCTTCAGCTCAATTTTAGAATTAGTTTATCGAGTTTGACTGAAGTAACTGTTGGAATCGCAATTGAAATTGCATTTAATTTATAGATTAATTTGGGGACAATTAACGTGCTCACTATATTTACAACACTGAGTTTTCTGATAAAAAAATACAGCAGATCTCTCTACTCATTTAAAGTCTCTTCCATTCCTTCCAATAAACTTTGTATTATTTCCATAGAAGATTTACATATTTTCTCTAAGATATATTTTTACATAAGCAACTTTAAGTAAATTTTTAAAAATAATTACAGTTTTTGATTATTGATGAGTTATTCGGCATCATTGCTAAATTCTATTAATGATTTTAATAATTTTGACACAGATTCTTTTGACTTTCCATAGTTATCATTCACAAATAAAAATAATATGGTAGTTTTTTTAAGTTGTCTTATCTTTTATTTCCTTGTCTTTTTGCACTGCAATGGTTAGAACCTCTACCGAAATGTTAAGTAAGGGTGTTAATGGTCCAATCGTTTTTCTGTTCTGAAAGGGAAAGCATCTAATTTTTTAGTGTTAGGTAAGATGCTTGATGTAGAAATTTCGTACATGCCTCTCATGAAATTAACTAAGTCTCCTTCTCTTCTGGTCTACTGAGAGTTCACCTAATAAATATATTTGAGTCGATTAAAATGACTAAAGCTTTTAAAATATTTTCAATAATTATGAAAAATTCTGAGCTATGTTTCTTGAATATTTCTTATTGCACATTTACTCATTCAATGTAACATATTTTTAGGGAATTATATTTTATATATTTCAGACTGGCACTCTATTATTTATATCTCTTTCTCAAATTTGATCTCTTGGTATCTATGGATAGTATTCTGATAATTTCTCCAGATCTTTCTTCCAATGCACTAATTCTCTCTTTAGCTATATCTCTACCAATATTTTGGCCGCAGTGTTTTTAAATTTTTCTAAGTTTCATATCTGGAAGTCTGTAAGATTTTTATTCAAAATGGCTTCTTCCTAACTCATGTTTAAGCTTACTTATTTAAGCTTATCTTTTTGAAATTCAGTATCTGAGGCTTTGGTCAGTTTACTTTTCTTCTGTTATTTTTGCTAATTGTCCTTCATGTCTCATTGTTTCATTGTAAGTTACTATTTTTGTCTCTGAACTTTTCATTTTACCTCATATTTTACCTATAGAGATATTTTGAGTGCTAGAATGAAGCTGTGATTCTTCAGAAAAGGTTACTGTTTTGTGGAGTTTTGTTTTCATTTTTCTCTTACTGCTTTTTGTTTTTTGCTAGTTTTCTGTGGATTTTATCTGTTTTGGACAACAGTAAACTTAATTCACCACTTTCAGTATTTAAGTAAAACTGACTGGCTGCAAACTTATTTGTGGATTAGTTGAGATTATAAATGCTCAGGAAAATTTTCTTCCATGATATCAGAACCAGGTTAGTGACAAGAAAAACTTATTTGAGTCTCCCTTTGAGACGCATGGCATTTTTAATTAATTCTTATATTATAGATCTAGACATTTGCATGACTTAGCTTTATTCAGGAGGGCTCTTCTATAATATTTGCCTTCCACAATTACATCCTCAATTTATCTGGAATTGATTTTGTTTATGTTGTGAAGTAGAGTTTTATTTATTTTTCTTTTTTATTTATGAAAACGAATTGCTTCCAAACCATTTATTTAATGGTTCATTTTTTCCTGCTGATCTATAACATCTTCTTTTTCATGTATCAGAATTCAATATATGCATGGATTGGTTAGGTGCTCTCTGGTCTGCTCTGGTTGTATATGTATCTGTTGTACCGAGAGCATGCTTTTAAATTACCATAGAATTATAATGAATTCTGGTATTGTTTGGGCAACTTGGTCATCTGACTTTTTTCTTTAGACATTTCTTACATTATTAATAAAAATTTTAGAAGTGACTTATAAAGTTTCATGAAAAACTAAGTTTGATTTTTAAATTTGAGTTCTAATGAATCTGTATTTTATTTTGAGGTTAATGGCATCTCCAAAACATCTCTGAGTGTGTTATACTTCTCCATTTAATTAGGTCTTGCTTAAGGTATTTAAATAATTATATATATAATACACACACACACACACATATATATATTTGTTAAGTTTACCATAAATACTTTTATATTTGATGATATTCTAAGTATTATTATTTTTCTCAATTGGGCTTGCTCTCTTTCTTGACTTATAACAGTACAACTTAATTTGGTATATTGTTTTTATATCTATTAATCATTATACTAAACTCATTTACTTGTTAATTTATCAGTACATCCTTCTGGGTTTTATATAAAGAAAATCACCTTATCTTGGAATAATGTCAGTTTTAATTTTATTTTCAAATACTTTTACTTCCATTTTTTTCTTATTGCCCTAGTCTGGCTAGAAAAAGTATTGAAAGGGGTCATGTTTGTCTTAGTTGATTTTAAAGGAAATGTATTTATATTTCATCCACATGTATGATACTTGTTATTTACTTGTTATAGCTTTTTACTTTGCAGAGAGATTGCGTGAAACATTGATCAATTTAGATAGCATAATATTCTTGCATAATACTTTAATTCCCTTTTTATATCCTTAAGCACATTAACATCTTATTAATATTCTATTTGGAATATTTCCAATAATTATCTTATTTTGATGTTTGTTTATATTTCTCTTTTGTGCATTGGATTTTTGTTTAATTGAGAATTCATTTATCTTGAACATCACATGGAAAATCGAGGCTTGTGTTTAAATGTTTCCCACAGAAACTATTGTTTTTTCTTCTGCAGGTTTCTAAAGGGCCAATAACTGAAACGCCACTTAAACTAAATTTTCTCTGTGGCATTTCGCAGGCCCTAGAGTGTGAATTCAGCCCCAAAGTTGTATTAGTGAACCTTGTGACCTGAAATTCACAGAGCATAATTTTCTTCCTTATAATCTCCTTCTGTTACCCCATCGTCTTGTATCAAGATGGGGATAAACAAGTTGAGCATTTTGTTTTTGTCCTTATCTATCCCTTTTCCTTGTTTATGGTTTTGTGATACCATTTTTTTTTTTGTAGCAGAAATGTCTTCTGGTTTCATATTAAGTAAATTAAAAATATTTTTTCTCTTTTGCTATAGCCAATCATTTAAATACTACATTTATTTTCAAGTTTTAAAAATATGCTCTTTTTCTCTTGTTCCAGTGAATATTTGCATATTTTCTCAGGGTTCCCCTGTCCCTATCTCTTACTGTGCAGAATTCTAATTTAAACTGATGCTTCACAGCACACAAGTATTTAGTTGTGAATACACCATGTACTGTCTTCTTGATTTCTGGTTGGATGCATTTCCGAGGCCAAAACGCAGACTGTATTTATGGTCACACCTATCCTCTCCTTTCCATTGTCTACCAGGATGATTCAAATACAATTTTCAGGAGGAACTTGAGTTCCTTTTCTATCTGTAGTCCTGATACCATAGTACTTGGGACCAGTGGGAAGCTATAACTCACCATGTGGTCTGGTTTTAGTACTCTTCTCACCTTTTTCTCCCCACAAACGAAAGTTTAAATTGTGAAAACGTACGCATTGAGATGCAATGGAGCAATGGATAAAGGAGGGTCGGTGAATACTCTGAATGTCTTCAAAGGCTGCAACCATGTACATAGGGGAGGTTGTCCAGTGCTGTCTCTGATACAGTCCGGAAGTTTGTAAGCCAAGAAGCAGGAAGGCAGAGATGTTTCTTCCTTGAGGCTAAGCAGGGTATATCATTGTGTGAGTGTGTGTGTGTGTGTGTTATAACTCTCAGAGCCTTTTATTTTGTTGAATTCTGTCTGAATACTACTGGCTTTGGATTAGTTCTAGGTTTTGAAGGTTTTGCAACCATTGTTCTTTTTTCTTTATCTTATGGTCATATCTTGTCAGGAAAGTTTATGTCAGAGGTTGATGGTCAGATGTTAGTTTGAGTCCAATTGTATTTGTGAAGCAAATCTTATGGAGGCTCAAAGGCATGATGTTCATAGATTATCCCTTCACTATGAATGAGAAAATGTACTAATAAATTCAGTTGACTATGTTTTCACCTTGGAGGAAAAAGAGATCCATTATATCCTTTCTCTTCTCAGGAAGCTTTTAATCATTGCTTCTGGGCTATATGTTTAAAGGAATGATATGAAGCACAAAGTTTTACTTTATACAGGGGTATTTGAGTCTATATAATTGATTGTACTAATCAGGAGAGACTAACCTATGCCAACAAATAGACCCAAACATACAATGAGTAAACAAAAAGGAAGGTTAATTCTCACTCACTTAATAAACCATGATGTTTCATATGAGTGAATGGTTAGGAGTGAAATGAGATAAGGGCGTGGGGACTTTCTTCTGCATACAATCACACAGGGGCTCAAGATGATGACAGCTGTATTCCCTTCAACATGCAATTTTCAAGGTCACACTGCCACTTACTATCCATTACTAAGAAGGGAAAAAAGCATGAAAGTGTGCATGGCATATTTTTATAGGACAGCTTAGGAAGAGGCCCACTCATTTCTGCTCACATTGTGTTAATTGGAATTCAGTCACAGTACCAAAACTAACTCTTCCATTTATTTATTTATTTGATTTGATTTCTAAATATACTTTACATTCAATATTATTTTGTATTAATTTCAGGTGTACAGTATCATGGCTAGATAGTCATATGCTTTACAAAGTGGATTCCCCCAATGTTCCAAGTATCCACCTGGAACTGTACATAGTTTTATAATAATATTCAGTATATTACTTATACTGTACTTCACACCCCTGTGACTATTTCATGACTATCGATTTGTACTTCTTAAGCCCTTCACTTTTGTTAACTCAGCCCCCAACCTCCCTTCTCTCTGGAAACCATCAATCTGATCTCTGTAAGTCTGTTTCTATTTTGTTGTTTGTTCATTTATTTTGCTCTTTAGATTGAACATATAAGTAAAAGCATATCATATTTATCTTTCTCTGACTGACTTATTTCATTTAGCATAATATCTTCGAGATCCATCTATGCTGTCTCTCTCCTTTTTTTTTTTTTATGGCCAGATAGTGTTCCACTGTGTAAATGTAACAAAACATCTTTATCCACTCATCCACTGATAGGTACGTGGGCTGCTTCCCTATCTTGGCTATCGTAAATAATGCTTCAATGAATATAAGGGTGCATGTATTCTTTTGAATTAATGTTTTTGAATTCTTTGGATATATACCCAGAAGAGGAATTGCTTGGGTTATAAGGCAGATCCATTTTTAAGTTTTTGAGGAACCACCATACTGTTTTCCACAGTGGCTGCACCAATGCGCATTCCCACAACAGTGCCTGAGGGTTCCCTTTCTCCACGTCCCTGTCAGCACTTGGTTGTTGATTTATTGATGATAGCCATTCTGACAGGTGTGAGGTGATGTCTCATTGTGGATTTTGTTTGTTTGTTTGTTTGTCATAACAAATGGGGTTTATTAACACTGAAACGTGTTCCTCATGGCTGGTGCCTGGTCTAGGCCTTGGCTTTTTAAATCATTGTTGATCAAATTGTGGTGTGCTTCTGCTAAACCTGTTCTGTGGTGCTTTTCACCTTTTTTAAATTGAATTTATTAGGGTGAAATTGGTTAATAAAATGATATAGGTTTCAGGTATATAATTCTATAACATGTCAGCTGTATATTGTATTGTGTTTACCACCCCAAACTGTGTCCTTCCATTACCATTAATCCCTACTCATTATCATTTTAATTTGCATTTCTCTGATGATAAGTGACATTGAGCCTTTTTTCATGTGCCTATTGGCCATCTGTATGTAGTCTTTGGAGAAGTGTCTATCCAGATCCTCTGCTCATTTTTCAATTGGATTGTTTGTTTTTTGCATTGAGCCCATACTGACTCTTAAGCAGGAAGAAAGGAGATAAAAATAGATTTTAATAAATAACTTAACATTTCTACCACACAGGATAACCTAGAAAATTCTATCAGGACACTTAAGTCTTAGTCAAAGTTATGTAACTTGACTCTTAAAGAATTCAAAAATCATCAGATTCAGCTATTTCTTGCTGAGCTGTGCAGAGCAGCTCAGGAGAGGCTTTACCAAAGACTGCATGTGTGTGTCAGTTGCACTGAGTTCAAAGTCCTTTCAACACCCGCAGAGGAAAATAGAAGGGTTTGCAAAACCATTATGCTCACAAATATGAAACAGCATTAACAAATGCAGCATTTTGTGAACTTCGGGTCATTACTGATATACCTCATCCACCCAATAATGTGAATATATACCAGCTAGTTGCATTGAATGCTGAAACATCCTCATCTGTTCTAGGCTACAGAATGTTAATTTATTTAGAATAAAAAAAGTATAATTTACTGCAGAAAATATTTATGTGCATTAAGCTAATGTGTCCCATTCGTTTATTTAAACATTTGAAATTTTATCAAATTCCAATCTCTAACTCTGAAACAACTGTGGTTGGATGTAAGATATAAATTGCTACCAAAATGCTTTTCAGTTTTTGATAAACTGAGTAGATCATGAACTCACACGAATATGAGCAGAGTAGTGAATCTTTTTGTTTTGTTTCGTTTGTTTTATTCTGGCTAAAATTAAGTTTTATTAAATATTGTTTTTAGGCTCTATTTTTAATTGTATATGGTTAGACTTATCAATATTACTATCAACATCAATATTAGTATATGGTATTATTGTCAACATTTCAGAGAGAATTTTACACTTATTTTTCCTCAATTGAATTTTTAAGCTTATACACACAGGATTTTCAATTTAGGAGTGTTGACAAAAGGCTTTATCAGAGATACAATTATACCACAAAAGTAAGTTTAATTTAAATAAACTTTCCAAGAAATTCTTTTCATATGTAAGTTACCATTAATTAGATAGAACTAAGGATGTCATTTGCAGATGCCAGTTATTTATTGGTTTTTCCATTGCTACTATTATTGAGCACATATATAAAAACAAGAGAGAGTATATGAAAAAAAAAACTTTAGAGATCCTACAGTAGCAACATCTTTTCTAATGTAATTATCATTATTATCTCTAGATAAATACTGATTGAATGACTGTTATTTGGTATAATATTTATGTATACAGAAGATGGACTCTGAATGAAGATTAATCTGGCTTTGAACCTGTTTTTTTTCTTATAACTAAACTTACCACAGACAAATGACTTTTATCTCATTAAATCTCAATTGTCTATGTGTTATAGGAACATAATTTTTGAAAGTCTAATAAGTACAACAAATGAGTAGATTGTAGCATTTCCTGGCATATAGCAGGTGTTCAGTAAATATCATTAATTTAGTGAATACTATTGCAGTTCTCAAAGTGTCATGTGAGGATGCCTCATGGTTCTTGACATCCTTTAAGAAAAGTATTTATTACTTATTTAGAAAACTATTTTCATTCCAAGTTGCCATTTGAATTTTCATTCTCTCTCACACGTACAGAGAAGTTTCCCAGACACGAGCTACATGATGTGTGAAGACCTCATTGCCCTAACTGAAAAATGTAATCTGATTTTGCATTTATTTTACATATATATATTTAAATATTTTATTTATTTAATTTCAAAAAGAGGGGAGGGGAGGGAGAGGAAAGAAACATCAATGGGTGGTTTCCTCTCATGTGTCCCCCCTAATGGGGACCTGGCATGTGCCCTGACTAGGAATCGAACCAGTGACCCTTTGGTTTGCAGGCCAGTATCCAAACCACTGAGCCACACCAGCCAGGGCTTATTTTATATTTTTTTAAGTTTTAATTTCAAATATGGGAAATATGATGCAATCTGTTTTGTATTTTTTATGTTTTAATTTTTAATATAAGAAATATCAAGAGATATAATCTATACAGTCCAAAGGTCTACAGGACTCTCAATCATTTTTAAGAACGTAAAGGATAGTGAGTTTAACAGTGTGAGAAAAGCACGCTGCAGCCTGCAACACAGGGTCCTGCATGTGTAGTGATGTAGCTCCGAGTGGTGAACACTGAGTGTGAGTGCATGTTTTGTGAGAGTGGACTATGACCTCATAGCAGTGAGAATAGAGTAGTGAATCCTAAACGTGAAGCAAACACAGAGTGTTCTAAATAAACCTGTACCATCTTTCATTTTACCTATAAAAAGTTAACTGTTTAATGTTCCCAGTAGAATGGGCTGTTTGTTTGTTTCGATTTGCTTTTTTTTCCCCTTTTTTTGCACTACTGTAACCTTCACTATGTAGTAGTGAGCAGGCGGGTTGCCTGACTCTTAGGTTCACTATTAAACAAAAGCTCTTATTTCACACAATATGTGAACAAATTAATTTTGAGTACAGCATTATTGCCAAGGAATATGTATTGTGATTGTTTTATCTATTCACTTAGAATCCTAATTTCCCTGGTTCTTCATTTTATTTCGGTGTCAACATAGTGACAGCTAGCACCTATGTATATACTCTGGTTATTCAATTCTTTTCCTTATCACAAAAAATGATCTTGTCTTTTTATTCTTCAGACTACATACTTTCTTTCATAAAAGTCTTTGGAGTTTACAGAGTTTACTGAAAATAATTACTTTCCATTTTTGACTTACATGGAGGCAGGCTGGTAATAATAAAATAGACGTCGACCAAGAATCGAGATTTCAGGACTCCATTCTGAGTACTTCTGTGAATTCTGTAATCTAATTTTCAAAACTATCTGAAGAACCCAAATGCCTATGTGCATAAGATGAAGAAATTTGGGTGATTTTATAATCATTGACTATAGAATTCCATGTCTTCTTATTTTATATTCATTCATTCATTCATCCATTCATTCAACCAATAGACATTCATTACCAGGCACAGTGCTAGGTATGAGAGGTAATAATAATCTGCACTAAAGCTTTCCATGTAATAACTTTGTGAATCCTCATACTCTCCACCTAATAATTGAAAAAACTGACACACAAAAAGCTTGATAATTTGGCCAAGCTCTCATAGTAGCAAGTGGCAGGGCTAGGATTCAAAGCCAGAATGACCAGTTCCAGACCCTGCCTTTGAAACCACTGTGCAACGCCGCTTGAAACAAAAAGGCAAGTAAGAAGAGTCACCTTCTTGAAAAACCTCATGGGCCGCAAGGAAGGCAGATATGTAACCAAATAGGGTGAAGTGACAAATGCTACATACTAATACATTATACAAAGTCATTTGCCTTGCTTGTGCCAATCACTCAGCTGTTTTACATATATTATAACACTTAATCCTCAGAACAAATTTTCAAGGTGAGTATAATTATCTCCAGGTTTTTTTTTTTTTTTTTTAATGTAAGGAAACCGAGCCCTTAAGAAGTTAACTAATGTTCCCAATACTCTGTAGTTAATAAATGACTGAGCTGGGATTAGAAATCGTGTTTATCTGATTCCACAGTCTGTTTAGTTACCCTCTGTCACACTCTATTGCGTACTCTTCATTCCTATTCTGAATTTCTCTGAAATATATTTCTCCACTGCTGTACTTATTCTATGATATTAAAATTTTAAAGTAAAAATAATTGCCAAATTTTTCAACAATGCATGAGAGAACAAAATGATCATTTTTTAAGAATGTCTGAAAGAATCCACAAAGAAAAGAATTAGATTATCTAGAATCAGTAGACACTGAAGCCAAGCAGTTGCTTTGAACTTTTGCTTCTTGTCTCCTGGGAGTTGAATTCATGAAATCCCTAAAAAATCTTGAAACTTTGGACCAGGGAAACACCTCAGAATCTCAGAATTAGGGGATAACATAGAGATGCTTTCCTCATTTTACAAATAAGGGAATTCATACCTAGAAGTTTAAATTCTTTGCCCCAAATTTTATAATTAAGTTAAAAATAGAATTCAGCTCTTCTTTCTTATACTCATTATCCAGTAAACTCCACACATAAATGTTTATTATTATCACCTAGAACATATTAAACATGTTTTATACATTTCTTTATAAGTAAATATAATACAGACTGATTCAGTATAATGAGTGGTTATTCAAGAATCTGTATATTAAAAATGATTCCAAGGTGACAATAAAATTCATTGTTAACTCTCATTATATGCATACCTTTCAAAATTGTATTAGTATTATTATAGCTGTGTATAGAAATAAGGGGACGAGAAGGGAGGGAAAATATAATGAGGGAGAGTACCAATAGGCAAGAAAGAGAGCATGAACACATAAATGAAAGGAAGAATAAATGAGGAGATTCAAAGCAAGCTCAAATGTGCAAGTGGAATTACCCCATATTGGGCCTTTTTGTTCCAAATTTATCTACCACATTCTTTTACATACTGCCTTTATTTATACCACTTCTATGATACTTTTCTCCAAATCACTTCACCTTCATTCACTCCCTTCACAACCACATACCTGTACACAAAACACACAAATAAGTGCAGTAGCAAAGCTAAGAACACTTGTCAGTTCCTGTGAAGTCTAATCTTAACTACATGGAAAAGACCCAAGATTAATTCAGTGTTGCTTCCATTCTGTGAATAGTTCTTAAGTGTTCAGTTAAAATGAATTCAGTTCTATAAATTATCTTGCCTAATATACATACTCACTGAGGAAATACGCTGATAAAGTTGGACTTCAGTAAATAGAGGGTTATGAACTGCATGTTTGTGCAACGTTTGAACTTTCAATCAGCTTGAAGAATATATTCATAAGAAGCCACCCTGAAGTTTTCAGTCTGACACTTTGACATCTTACTAGAGTGTGAATCTAGATGAACACACCATCAGAGAAGCGCGCATATAAGTGGGTGACTATATACTCGTTCTTTCTTTCATAACTTTACCCTTTTTCTTTAGTTTGGCATGAAGTAGTTTTTAGCTCAGAGCATTTCACCCTGTTAGAAATTGCTTTCTTAGTGCCAGCTAGTGGTCAGACTCTATTATATTATTAATTTTTATATATTACATATACTTTATGTAAATATGTGTATATTTTCTAAGTGATAAATGCCAACCTTGAAAGAATTATAAACAAAACAAAATGAACAGACTTATCTAGCAAACCGTTTTTTTACTCTCACCCAAGGACACTTTTTTCATTGCTTTGAGAGACAGAGAGAGAAAGAGAGAGAGAGAGAGAGAGAGAGGGAGATGGCTTGGCTGCCTGATAGCATGTGCCCCAAGCAGAGACAGAGCCCGCAGCCTTTTGGTGCACAGGATGATGCTCCAACCAACTGAGCCACACCTGTCAGGGCTCTAGCAAAGAGTTTTGATCATATATTAAAGCAAGAATATTGTTTCATGTTCTAATTTAAAAAAATAGGAATAATAAAAATATGCACATAAGGTAACTACAGATGCATTTTAATTTTCCATGAACAAAAGGATGAAAAATTACTCATAGACTTTTAACTCTGAAACTACTCTCAAAACCTAGATCAAAGTATGGGAGAATACATTTAAGTTAAATTGGGTAGCAGACTCAAGTAAAAATAGCCTTGGTGCATTAGTCATTAATTAAAGTATGTGTCTAAGATTTAAACCAATGGACCAATTATGTCTCCCTCAATAGAAAAAAATCACAGATTCCTTCACTGCATGTTTAGTAACACAGATTTACTTCACCTGAAGGATTGTGTGAACCATAGAATTAAATATGAACTTTTTATACCATGAAGTATCAAGGTGAAAAAGGTTTAACTTAGATATTTACGTTGTTCTCTTGAAAGAAAATGTTTTATTAAAAACTATACTTTCTGATTAACTATCCATATGTTTGTAATATTTAATGTTCAATATCTATAAGTATTTTCCTTCAAATTTCTTAGCTCCTCATATTTCTTTCACCTGGATTGTTTTTAATATGATCACTTTAATCCTTTCCTGTGTCCTTGTCATGACAAAACAGAAATCTTTCAGTATATTCCATGAGTAGAGAAAGTGAAAATATTTAAATACATTCCTTAATAATATTCAGATACATCTCTAAATAGTTCTATCATCTCATCTTAGATTGAGAAGCACTGGATCTATGTCTGCCTATGAAAACGCTGGAGCTCCCATCTAGTCCGGCCCCACCTCCTCGACAGCACCCACCTTTCCTTCTGTTTCCCTTTCAGTCTCTTCGAGGTCAGTGCAGTCAGGCAGACCAAGCAGTGCCTTGTTCCCTGATTTCTGTGGTGCCAAGCAAATGCTGCTGCTTCTTTCTGGGATTCTGCCCTTCCTTTCCCCACCCCAACCCTTTTAAAAATAAAAATACACGTCAAATTAAATTCTGTCCTTCACAAACCATCAGGTTCAAGGCCAGAAGCTTTCCACGATACCCCAAGGCTGTGTTTGGTGCCTGTCTGATAGCCTGAGCAGCACCTCATTATTGGTTTATCAAAACACATGCACGCCACATTATAAGTATGTGTTTCTTTTGCCTTTTCCTTTCCTTGGAGGTGTATTTGAAGACCAGGGTCCCAGGCCCTAAGACCTTGATAGTATCATGATAAACAATAACCAAATAGGTAAATAAATGCCATATAAAATATAGATTTACTGAAGTGCTTCATTATTACTCTAGAAATGGCATATAAACTAGTATTTTATTTAGAAGACAGCAACATGTATCATCATTTGTGCCCTGAGTTGTTCTAAAGAAGTGTCAATTAGCTTGTAAAGAAATATAAAATACAGGAGAAGAGGCTACATTTTAAGCAGATAGGAAAGATGAGATAAATGGAAAATGATGGTGAGGACATAAAATGAAGCCAGGAATAAAAACTAAGGTGATAATTGGAATTCACATAAAACCATTTTCCTCTGGTCCCATGATAGTATCTTTGCCCCATTCCAACTCTGAATGCAGAGATTTTCTCTTTATTTAAAGGATATCTGTTTGTCATCTGCAATTTCTTCTAGCCTTAAGTCTGACAGGCCTCCCTAACTTGCCCAGGGTTTTGGAGAAAACTTTATGAAAAGTCTAAAATAACTGGTTGTTTCCCTAAAAGCCTTGTCCTCCTCCTTTTTTTTCCCTGGTGGCCCCTATTTTCAGGCTTTCATACAATTGTTCTAAGTTATACTAACTTGTACATTCTATTCCCTATGTTTGGATCTAGTTATATTGAAAGATGATGTGCATGTTTGCATAAATAAATACACGTCAGATGCAAAATAATGCACACCTATATGCCTGTGATTTACTGAATAGAATCTTAATTCACATTGCGCCCACACGTATCTTCACTGTGAATTGACAGGAAGAATTACTCAGTTCTATTTTACTGGGAATTGTGTGCACAAAAAGTTTCTCAGACTAAATGAAATTATCAACACATAAATCTGTCATGAGTTAAAACTGAAATAATGTCTAGACCTATTTTTCTCAATCCGGTTGGCTCTATATGTTTTTCTGCTTAATTAATACTTTCCATTATTCATGTCTGTTTTGTTCTTAAAAATCAAGGAGGTTATTAAATGTTTTAATCTCCCCAAACCTCAATTTTCATATCTATAAAAAACATGGAATTAGTGCTTCCTCTCTTTGGGAAAAAGCGCTATCTAAATGTTATGTTACCTTTGTTGAATCCACCTGAACAATTTGGTTAAAAAAAATCAGAAGAACATTAGTCAATATACCAGTTACATATTATTTGGGGAGAAAAACATGAAATTGTGGAACAAATGTAATATCCTCTTCTTGTTCTGTCTAGTAGGATGATTTACTTAAAGGATGTTAATCTTTTTAATAATTAATTCATTCAGTGAGTATTTTGGGGGTGACTCCTATGGACCAGGTACTGTGCTATGTGACAAGAAAATGTCATTGTACAAAAGAAGGGAAAATCCCTTACTACATAGAGCTCATATTTTAGAGTAAATATATACAGGGAGACAGAGAGAGAAAGAAAGAGAGAGAGAGGGAGAGAGATTTTACTCAGTTGCCTACAGAATGTCAGGCACTATAGGTGTTATATGCACATCATCTCATTTGATTTTACACAAAACCTGAAATTTATGTATGATTGCCCTCAGTGTACAGAATTGTAAAATCGAGGCTCAGAAAGACAAAGCGGTGTCCCAAGATCTCAAAGCCCAATAAATTATGGAACAGGGGTTCAAATAAGTTACTTCGGACAATAAGGCCCACATTTCTAAAACAGCCGCCCTTAACTGGAAGAATGCACATAAGTAAGGCGGAGAGCAGCCTCTGTCCCCGGATCAGAGCACCCTGCCCCTCTACTGGTGGGGTTCATTTCGAAGGGCTGAGTCTTTCAGCGCTTTCCTGATGTCTGCTATATGGGATTCTGCTTCCCTACAGAGATCTGTATCACTTAATTAGTTTACTATACTTTCTAAAATTTCCAGATTCTAGATTTAGCTTCAAATAAGTTGATTTGCTGATTTTTGCAGACTCTGGTGTCTTTTTCCTTAACCAGTCGTTCATGGGTTCCTGTTTTTCCCATTTCAATTGAACCTATGGGTTTTCTGGAAATCATTCCTTCTTCTGGTTTTTTAAAAATTAACAATAAAAATTATGAAACTAGTATTCTCTAGGCTGCTTTTAGGGATGAAATACAAATGCAAATAAAACAGAGAATCAGTCCAACTCTAATCCACTAGCTCTCTCCAGCTTAGCTAATCAACCAGTCCAGTTATTTTCCCTCTCCTGTTACAAGTATGTGCATTAATCTCTGATGGTCCGATTATAATAACGGTCATAATTCCTTTTTATTATTTTAATTTTTTCAATTTGACATGAAAAATATACACATATTTATGCATTTAGTTTAAGTGTGTGTATATACATATACAAAGAAATGTACACATGTATATGTACATATACATATTTATATATTTATAATTTTGTATATAAATTAATGAAAGAAAATACAGATAAAGACAAAGAGAATAGTCACCTATAAAATCTGTAAACAACTCAAAATAAACTGATTTATTAAATCAACCAAATAGTCCAATCTATATAAAATAAGTTAATAATGCCGATCATTTCACTACATGGCTGTTTGATTAAATTGAATAGAAATTTACATAATAGTGTTATGTGAATAAATTATGTGGAGAATATGATGCCATTTTAATTGTATATGTGTGTTTTATACATATACGTGTATATAGTAAATGTGACAAATGTATTATATAAATAGTAAACATTAAACATTTCTAACTTGCAGGAAACCCAACTCTCTTTCTCAGATCAACTTACCACATGACTAAATCTATTAGAGCTTATAAAAATTTATTACGTTTTTTTTCTTGAACCTCATTTGGGAAAAAGGATGGAGTTTCACTTTAAGTTATAAGTCACAAAGCTACTGCAGTTTCATAAGCACAATTAATAATGATTAATAACAATGAAATGGAGAGCCGCCTTGAACCTGGCATGATTTTGTCATCAGAGAACCTTCATGTTGCCAGGGGATGTGCAGTTCTCTGCTGGTAACATAGACCACTGTGTTCAATTCTGAGCTTGACAAAATAAAGTTTGCTCAGAAGGGTTTGGCTAATTTCCTTTGGGAAATTAGCTCAGTAAAATCCATAGCAATACTCATATTTTGATTTATAAATTCACAAAATTAGCACTTCTCAAACATCCTCATAACTAGGAACATGTATCCACATACATGCACACACCAATATGACTTAGATGTCATTGGTATATGTGTGACATTAGTATTTTAATCAAGGCAAAACTTAGGTCTTCACCAGAAGTCTAAATAGAACTCATCTTTTACATGGAATACTAATTCAAGATATGTGAATACAATTGACTAATTAGTATTAAACATAATTCTTCACGGCACATTTAGGAAAAGGTAAGTTATCTCAGTATAATTTGGGAAGGAGGAGAAGACAAAACTGATTGTTCAGAACCACTAAAACTCCTATTGTGTCCATAGTTCAGTGAGAGCTATGTTAATATTATGTGTGTGTCACAGCCTGTACTTAGGACTGTACTTTAATCGAAATTTGTTGTTAAAAAAAGGTTTTCTGTGCTCTGATTAAAAAATAGCAACCTCCTTAACCTAAAAAAACAAAACAAAACACTTTTCCCTGTATTTCTTTTCCGTTTTCTTTTCAAGTTAAAGTTGATTAACAAAGTCTTCTGCCCTACCCTACAGAAGCCACTGAAGCACACTTTTCAGCTGACGAAATGTTTCCGGGCTGTTTCAAACTTCCCTGCTCCCATCCTGTGTTGGAGAACCGTTCCCGTGGGTCTCCTGTGTTTCTGCACGCCTGTGAGCAGAGACACTGACAGCTTGTGCTCCCGACTATCTTTTTAAGAATGTGTGTATGGCAAGCAGTCTTGGAAGACAGAGTAGTTCTCCCTGCGGAGCAAAGGGCAGGTTTGTTTACAGTCCAGTATAATAAAGATAATTTCTCCCTCTGTGGTAAAGGGCAGGTCTGCTTGCTGCCATTATTAAAAAAAAAAAATCGAATTTTCTAAGCGCGGGGAGCCTCAGCTATGATCTAAACCCACTGGGCATGTAGGTGTCACCTAGCCCGCACTGTCTCACCTTGTAGTAATTGGGGCTTGGGGGACTGCTGCCAAAACACGACAATGCTCTGGCTACTTCTATTGCTGTGAGTACTGAATGGCCCTTTGCCTTGTCTCCCATCAGCACACAGGAAACTGCAGATCTTTCACAGTTCTTGGTATGATGTTTCTCCAGTTTCTGTCTTATTTTATATGTTTAAGGATTCTCTTCTCCACCCTCACCCAGTAAATGATAACTCATTGGCTGGTCATCTAAATCTTTCAATTCAGTTTCTTTCCAAATTTCTGCCTCCTTAGTGTAAAGTCCCCACTTGTCCAGGAAAAAAAAAATCAGGTTAAGTAATAAGTGACAATCAACTAAAGGCAGGGGGATAAAAAAGGATAAGGAAGAAAGTGTGGACACAAAGGGAAGTCTGGATTATATGTGGAATAAGGGCCCGTGAGAATCCGTACAGCATTTTTCCCCACTGGAGACAGCAGTCCTGGGTCTGGGGTTTAGCGTGGGCTGCATTGCCAGGCTGGGTGCCTTGCTAGTTTGACAGCTAGACTCTCCCTTTTCACTTCTTTGTGCTCACTGCTGAAAATATTACTTACTTAGTAGTTCTATTTCTTATCTTCCTTCCCACAACTTCAACAATAAAATCAGTGAACTCATACATGGTTAGTGATAAAATCACTATATATTCTACTTGCTTTTTTTTACCACTAATTTCAGACAATTCCAGGAGGATGAGTTACTTATTATAAATGCAGATTACCAGCCCATATACTCCAAGAATGTTGATTCAGTAGGGTTGATATGAAACACATAATATTTTAAGTTTTAATGAGCTTCTTGGGTGAACCTAAAGTTTGTCTGCAGATCTTATGAGGTATCCTGCCTCTTGATCTTGTATTAGGTGCATTTGCTCAGTCTCACAGAGATAGTTCGACCCCAAATATATAGATTCGTCACACACAAATCTCAGTTGATGGCAGTAATTTTCCCTGGAAGACTCAACTTCCAAGGATATTTGGATAGTTATCTTTGACCCATGAAACTGAAAGATTCATATTAATATGAAAAAAAAAAAAACTGCTTCGTTTTAGAACTTTGGCATATATTTGGAACAATTTCTTCTTATCTATAGAGTGATGCTATATATGAATTATTATAAATAGAATAAAAATATCAAAGCTGTAGCTTGTAAACACTTGGTAAAATACTATTACCACAAAAGTACTTTATTTGAATAAGTTAAGAAATGCAAAAAAAAATTGAGAGAAAGACTATGGGGATATTTTTGAAAAGTAAAGACTACTGCTGTCATGGCTATTGAAATGATAAGATACAAAACAGGACGTTAATGAAAAAATGTCTTCCATCAGTGTTTTGGATGCATTGAGAGAAAGGGTGTAACATAATGATATTGGTAGTTCTGCATATCTCTTACTATTCTGACTTCCTAATAATTATGTTTATGAGGAAATTTATTTTTATCCATATTTTTCAAACTAAACATATTTAAATAACCAAGTGATAGGAACAGTACAGTAATTCTTTTTTGAGTACAAATCAATGTAGCTCATTTCTACCAGGTTTGATTAGGAGTTTCACACTTATATTGAGACAAAATACATTACGAGTGAGACCTACGGGAATGAAGGAAGCCCCGCGTGTCTGTGGTGCTTTGGAGACGGGGATGCCACGGTTTAGACTGTGATGCCTGAGACTAGGATGATATTGGAAACACTTCTCTCTGCACATGAAACTGAATTATGATGGGATATTTGGAATAATTGATGTTACATAAAACAACCTGATCAATATTTTAACATATATATATATATATATATATATATATATTTCATAGTAAATAGGTGATCTTTATCAATAGACCACCTCTTAAAAACAGCAACATAAATTTTGGACAGCGTTTTTAGGTGGTTTATTTCTTCTCTGCGATTATTCTGATAAGAGGTGATGGGACTTACAGTTTACGACAACTTTCACTTTCTTCACATCTGGGAACGACACGTCATTTTCTGCACTGCATTCATATTCTCCAGCCTGGTCCCTGGTGATTCCATAAATGTCCAAATACTGTCCATTTTCAAAAGGTTTTGCTACAAGAAAAAAAAAATACAGCATGTAATTGCCTGAAGCTTCATACAAGTAAAACAACAATCTTATGTCTTCCTAGTAGATATTGCTGACAATACAATTCCAAATGAAACTGGGGAATTATTAGAACCTTTGTTCTCCTATGTTCAGAGGAAAAATCAGAGAAAAAAGCAGAAACTGAACAAGAGATGCTATAAAACTGTTTCCCCCAAATAGGATATACATGTGCTCTTTTTAATTGATTGTGGTCTCCTAACCTTGTCACACATCAAATAGAGCTCTGCACATTTCTGTAATTGAGTTCAACAACCTCCTAGCAGTGTAGATGAAATTCACTAATATCACCTGGTACATATTGACTTTTACACACTGTGTGCTAGCAACTTGACACTTAACCTAACTAAATGTTACTTTTCTTTGGGGGAAATCTCATACTCGTTCTCAAGATTTCAAGCCAGATGGCTGGGTAAGAGGATAGAGATATAATAAACTATTGTGATGTTTCAGTTTCCAAAATTATTAACTTTTCCCAGAGAGGTACACTTTCTATATTATGTATAACCCACACAATAAACCTAAAAAAATCTTTACAGCTTTCAAACTAAAAGTTATCATAAAAACACACAAAATTCTATTTATTTTTAATATTTCAGGGAAAACATACTGTTTGACTAAAAATGGCAGTAGGTTAAAAATATGAAGACATAACCACAAATGAAAGAATGTCCCAAATGAATTTGATTTGGGAAAAAGTGTCCTTTTGCAATAATGGAATTTTTATTTACTTGAAAGCAGAGAGTCATGGCAAAGGAAGAATGGACCTGTGTGAATTTCAAGAGGCGGGACTCATCTCCCCCACCCCTTGCGCAAATCTTTAAAACTCACATTTCAAGGCATTCCAGAGAGAACTGAAAAATGAAACAATTGTACCATTAGATGTTCTGTTTTCCAAGTCAATCTTATTTTTGTTTTCATTTTACACTGTCACCAAAACTGTTGTAATAGAGCATAAATAAGTAAGGAAACTTAAATTTACATGAATAAAATTTTAGTTATGGTAATTCAAATCTAAATTTCATGTCAATTAAATTTTTTTTTTTTAATTTCCTGCGGGGTCTGTTACCTGGATCTGAATAAATCGCTGCTCTATCTGCCTTCCGCATAATTATGACTTTGCTAGTTACAACCTGAAGTGTTAAAATATATATGATTAAATCATTTCTCACTTTTTTTCTGGCTAATTACAACTTGTGGATAGGGGAGAGTTACACTTCTCAAATGGTGGTTGGTTGATTAAGCTATTTCAGGTATAAGAAATAAACTTTAAAAAGTAGCAGTTGTCTTCAATGCCCATATTATTTTTTTAATATATTTTATTGATTATGCTATTACAGTTGACCCATTTTCCCCCCTTTCTTCCCCTCCACCTCCACCCCCCATTCCCCACCCTTTAGTTTTTGTCCATAGGCCATACACATAAGTTCTTTGTCTTCTATATTTCCTATACTATTCTTAACCTCCCCCCTGTCTGTTTTCTACCTACCATTTATGCTACTTATTCTCTGCACCTTTTACCCCTCTCTCCCCCTACCACTCCCCTGTTGATATCCCTCCATGCCTTATATAAATCCCTTTAACATTTCATATAATAAAGGCTGGGTGATGGTGAACTCCTTGAACTTGACCTTATCTGAGAAGCACTTTATCTGCCCTTCCATTCTAAATGATAACTTTGCTGGATAGAGTATTCTTGGATGTAGGTCCTTGCCTTTCATGATTTGGAATACTTCTCTCCAACCCCTTCTTGCCTGCAAGGTCTCTTTTGAGAAATCAGCTGACAGTCTTATGGGAATTCCTTTGTAGGTAACGGTCTCCTTTTCTCTTGCTGCTTCTAAGATTCTCTCCTTATTTTTAATCTTGGATAATGTAATTATGATGTGTCTTGGTGTGCTCCTCTTTGGATCCAACTTCTTTGGGACTCTCTGAGCTTCCTGGACTTCCTGGAAGTCTATTTCCTTCACCAGCTTGGGGAAGTTCTCCTTCATTATTTGTTCAAATAAGTTTTCAGTCCTTGGTCTTCTTCTTCTCATCTGGCACCCCTATGACTCAGATATTGGGATGTTTAAAGGTGTCCTGGAGGTTCCTAAGCCTCTCCTCAGTTTTTTGAATTCTTGTTTCTTCATTCTTTTCTGGTTGGATGTTTTTTTCTTTCTGCTGGTCCACTCCATTGATTTGAATCCCAGTTTCCTTCTCATCCCTATTGGTTCACTGCAGATTTTCCCTCATTTCCTTTATATTATCCTTCATTTTGTTCAACTAATTGTGACCATCTTTCTTCCAATCCTGTGAGCATCCTGATTACCAGTGTTTTGAATTGTGCATGTGATAAGTTGGCTAGCTCTTCATTACTTAGTTGTATTTTTTCTGGAGCTTTGATGTGTTCTTTCATTCGGGCCATTTTTTCTTTCTCAGTGCACCTGTTACTTTAAGGGGCGGAGCCTTAGGTGTTCACCAGGGTGGGGTAACATGTCACTGTGTTGTGACGCTGTCTGTGGTGGTGGGTCCTGAGAGAACAATGGCGCTTGCTCTGTTCTCAGCACTTCCCCAGCTACCCACAAGCAAGTTGGGCCCTTCTTTGCTGGCTCTGGGGTGAATGGATGGGCCTGCACAGTTCCAAGCCCCTGTGGGTCTCCCCAACGAACTCTCCTCCCACTGCCGCCTCAACCCCCACAGGTGTTTTCAATTGGTGGTTTGAGGCTTTATTTCTCTGCATTGGTGGGTCGCATGGTCTGTTCCACTCCCCAGCTTTTCCTCCCGGTTTATCTGCGCGTGAATGAAGGACCGCCCAGTCCACCAGTCTCAGCCCTGGTTTCACCGAATGCACCCGCTGCGTTTTGGCCAGGCATGTCCGCCACGGGCCTCTCTGGGCAGCTGGAGTATTGCCGGTGCCGCTCCACAAACCACGTCTTGCCGAGTGCTCTCCACCCGGCTCCGCCCCGCTTTCCAGTCTGGATGAACGTGTCTTCTTTAACTCCTTGGTCTTGGGACTTCCACTCAGTTCAGTTTTCTGTCAGATCTGGCTGTTTTTATTTCTTAAATTATTGTTTTTCCTCTTTTGGTTGTGCAAGGAGGCACAGTGTGTCTACCTACGCCTCCATCTTGGCCAGAAGTCTCTTAATGCCCATATTCTTAAAGTCTGATTTTATAATCGTTTTCTTAGTTCAACACAGTGTCCTTATCTGACTCCAATATGCAAAGGAAACATTGATTTTCTCTTGTTCCCTTCTCTTTCTCTTTTTTTCATCCTTATAATAAAGATAATCTTGTCCTAAATGTGTCTATAAAAACTTCTAAAATGTAGGGAGGGCAGATTCACATTCTAGAATTTTTAAAGATAACTTGAATTATAAAGTAAGGGCGCTATTAAGTAGAAATGAAAGCATGGAATAATTGATATACTGTATCTGTATACTGTATCAGTATTTAATTGATACAGTATATCAATTAACTAACCTAGCTGAGTAGTTTAAAATCAAGCCAATCACAAGTTAAAATGTACACTATTGTGAAACTTTGTAAAATCAAAGTTATTATGGCTTAACTTATTTTTCATATTAAAATGTTACTTGAATTTTCCTGCTTTTGTGTACTGAAATAATTTAAAAAATTGTGTCCCCCCAATGCATTTAAATAAAAAGCATGCATTATACCTGTTTTGAATAATCAACTATTACCTAATTCTTAATGAATCATTAAATATGGTTGTGTGAGTTTATGTGTCACTGTTTTTGTTGTTTAAACATTGTAGACATATGAATAATTGTTCTTCAAGTATTGAAGGATAGGAAGAAGCACATTAGATATGAATGTCTACCGGGAACCATAGTATAATGACAAGAGAGAAACTGCTTCCCTTTCTCTAAAAGGTCTAAATGGAAGACTTTGAAAAATTGAGAGCAGTTACAATAAGCTTCATGACATAAGCATCACCAATATCAGAACCACCTCATGCATTAACTTAAGAGAGCACAGTTTATATCCACCGAATATGTTTATTCCTAGAGTTCACTGCATAATCTACCTAACAGTATTCAGGGTCCTTCTCAACTCCACCATAGAACAATGTTCCTCTTTCTAACCACCAGAGTTAGATATAAGTGCTTATGCATTTCATAACTCAATAGCTGTAGAACCAGTGAATGAATGGTCTTGCCAACACTATCAGTGATATAATACTAATATAAAAACATTTTATATTTTCCCTGGCTGGTGTAGCTCAGTGGATTGAACACTGGCCTGCAAACCAAAGGGTCACTGGTTCAATTCCCAGTCAGGACACATGCCTGGGTTGCGGGCCAGGTCTGCAGTGGGGGGCATACAAGGGGCAACCACGCCTTGATGTTTCTCTCTCTCTTTTTTCCTCTCTGTATAAAAATAAATAAATAAAAATCTTTAAAAAAAGAGCACTTAGGCAAACAAAGCATAAATTCATCGCTGACTTCATTTTCCCCACTGGGTCCCTGGTACTTTAAGCCACCCCATCGCTTACATTCACTGTGCCTCAATTATCCCAAAACACGTGCTCTAAGTGTTCTCCTGTTTTTACACAGATAGCTCTGTATCCATCC